>JAOWBH010145696.1:0-12759 GCA_028566215.1 Silene coronaria | reverse complement strand
ACTACTATCTAAAGAAAAAAAATTGTCATACAAATGTTAATTAATTTAGCTAATAAAATCACAAGTTGAACCAATAATAATGACCATTAATGAATTTATGTTAGCATTAAAATTGTCCAACAATTTTCTTTACACAACAAAGGTTAAAACGTCCTTACACAATATACATTTATCCAATTATTTTAGAATGCATGCAACGCACGTGCAACAAACTAGTATAGCGATATTTTGGTGAGATTTTGTATTGGGCTTGATTGCACCTTATGTGAAATTTATGGGGTTAAATTACACCCATTAAAAATTATAGGGTTTAATTTCACAATTGTAAAAAGTTATGGTGGTCAATCACCACATTCCCGTATAAATATCTAACTGGAATTTAATCATTTATAGGCTGCCAAATACTTGAAAGCGTAACGTAAATTGTTACTACTTGTCCACCGTTGTGTTTTTAGTGTCACTCATCTCATCAATTGGAATTTGGGCCTCATTAACAAAGAGGAGCCAACCAAAAGAAACCATACAAAAAAGGCGAATAATGATCAGCATTACGGGGTCGTATCGAGTTTACTATGGGTCGAGGCTCGATATACACAACAGACACGCTGCATTCGAACAATTTAAAACGTTATATACTTATATATTTTGCATTTCGCATTAGGTAAAGTGAGCTTGAGCGAGAAGAAACATTATATCCACTCTGTATGGTGGATGATGTGAATTTCGCTTCATATTTGTCCCCATGTCCGTCTATCCTTTACATATTAGCAATTTAGCATACAATATTTAGATTTATTGGTAAATATTTTATATTTTTTTTATAAATTAATTGAGTTGATTTAACTATATAGCAAATTCAAAATTACTTTACCATTGTATATATATATATATGTTTTATTCACTCATAAGCCATGGTCTTTGATCTACAGACAGTCGATGAGCGTCAGACACGAGAGTAAATAGATATAATACAAGATAAATTTATCAGATTTAAGGTGAATCATTCACCTAAATATGATATTTTACAACAATAATATTTTGATGCCAACTTTTTTTCTCTAATGTTGACCAACCAAAAAAAAAAAACTTGAAGAAAAGGGATTAAAAAAAACTTCTAAATCAAACGTCATTACATTACATAATGGTACAAATATTATGTACTGTAAATTAAGTACTTTTAAATGTACTTAATTAATTAGTAGTAATACCATTTGCCAATCTTGCTCTTAACTCTTTCCTTAAGATTTTTCCTGATGGAAGTTTAGGAATTGAATCCACAAAGAAAACCTTGCTTATTCTCTTGTAAAATACCACCTGCATTCACAATAATGTACCCAATATTAGTTCATATATACTCGATATAATATTGCAAAAGTTATTGTTCGATTTACAACATAATTTTCATACTCGCCTAAATATTATTTCACAACGGTATATATAATATTCATGTATTACATTCGCTTCAAAATAATTACTTCAAAATTACAAATATAGTATCGGTTTTTCTAAAATGTGCCCCAATGTCTCAGGTTAAGGAGATTCAAGTGGAATTTTTTACGATGAATATCACACGTTATAAAAACCGTATTTTAAAAAAGGTAATTAAATAATTTACCTGTTTGGAGACATATTGCTTAACTTCATCCTCAGTGATCTGACACCCATTTAACCTCACAACAAATGCAACTGGAACCTCACCAGCTGCTTCATCGTTCATCCTACACAAATTCCATATGTTTCTCTATTACTAACTTGAATCAATTATTTGAAATCGAAACAACTCAACAAATTTACCACAACACGGTAATATACTTCCTCCCATTCACTGAAATCATACCATTTGAATAAAAATAATCCTCGAGATATTCATTTAATTAATGGTTTGATTCTAGTAAACGGGAAATGAAAGGGTTAAATAAAAAAAAAAAATAGGGACATACGCTACAACAGCGGCCTCATGGATACTAGGATGATTGATGAGCATTCCCTCAAGCTCAGCAGGGGCAACTTGAAAACCCTTGTACTTGATCAATTCCTTAAGACGATCCACAATGAAAATTTCATCGTCATTATCCACAAATCCGATATCACCTGTGTGTAGCCATCCATCCTTGTCTATTGTGTTCAATGTTGCCTCAGGGTCGTTCAAATAACCTAAATATATTATAATTATTACAACGATCAATCACATGTTCAATTCTGATTCGGACTTAAATTTGTTCAGCCCTACAAAAATCTTAAATTTGTGTCATCTACCAAAAACAACACATTTCTAAATCTCACCTACCCACACTATCGTTTTCAGTTACCTACCAAAATTTATGCCTAGCTTTCCAAAAGTAACATGATCATTTTCACTAACTTTTGCAGTATTTAACTATTTACTGCATCTATGATGTTTACAGCGTAACAACCATTAAAAGTCTAAAGTAGGTGAATAACAAAGGTGTATGGCTGTAGTCTGTATGTAATGATACTTGATCGACTGACGACTCCAATAATGCGGGATAAAACATGTGGCACCTCAATGATCAACAAATATTTTTTTCCTTTGTTGTACTAATTCTTAGTTTAATTTATCATTTTATTTGAAGGATTGAAAATGTATATATAGAATGATACGTAAATAAGGACATTTGAGCAATAGGAGGCGAGTATTGTCAATAAAACAACGAGTCTTACACTCTTAAGTAAGAAATAGTTGTCAGAATCCCGACTTGACTTGTTCAATCTTTGTCGTAGTCTCGTAGATATGTTTTTAAGTTGTTATAAAATTAAGGATACTGAATCGACAAATCCTTGGTAAAATTAAGGTGTAGAGGGACACACCTTTCATAATCTGGGCACCACGAATACAAATTTCACCAGGCTGATTTCTAGGCAAAGAAAGGCCGGAATCAGGGTCGACGATTTTCAATTCAGCATTGCGTACAACCGTTCCACATGATCCCGATTTAACTTCCATAGGTTCTTTTGCAAATGCCAAACACATTGCTAGTACTGGCCCTGCCTCTGTCATTCCATATCACTGTATTTTGAAACCATTTAATTTAGTCTAGATTTGAGTCAGGTCAAATTATAAAAGAGACAAAACTCCCAGTTCCTGACTTTCACATGATTATTACAAAAAGTCTAATTAAGCTAGAACAACCATTTATCGATTTATTTAGGTACTCAAGACCAATGATTAAGGTACGAGTTAGCCGGGGTTGATATATAGGATGACTTAAATTAAGAGAAACAACCAAAACCGCAGAGTGCGATGCTCTGTGGCATTTTTGTCACCTACTAATACTAGAGTTGGAAATTCCAAGCTGTTTTAATAGCAGTTTCATATAATTTGAGTAATAATGGCAGCACCGCACTGTCACGAATCTACCCATGCAAGTAAATTTAATAGCAACAAAAACATCACAAATTTCTATACGAGTAAATCCACCCAATAACAAAGTAAGAATGTTTTACACGTGGGACGGTCTATTAATATAAAACACAACATTTATTTATTGTTAACAATAGGAATATAATCGAATCATCTTACAGTATACAACCGTCTCATAAAATAATACTTGTTATTTATTATTAGAAAAGAAGATAGTCTTTATAAACACCTCGTGTCACCCTTATCTTGGTGCACCATTTTTCCTTATTGGGGCACTAACATTAGAGGCTCAAAAATTTGGATGTTTGGCCTTAGTGTTTCATGTCATCATCATTATTACATTTGCTTTTCGTAAAAGCTCTTTTATAAAGTGGAAAGAGAGCGGAAAAAATCGATCATGTTCCCTTGTACTAGAGGAAACTCTTTTTAAGTAAACTTTTTTTTATTAAAAAGAATTTAACTCGCATCGATCACATTGCAAAGAGTTTGTATCGACCACAAATACTCGTAATATAAAGCCGGCGTATATGACGGACGATGCATTTTACAAACGCACCTGCGAATTTTCATCTAAAGACCAAATTGAGGACACATACTTGATTCAAAGAACCTTTCAATTGTAATTAATTAGTAGGTGAAAGATCTTTGGACTTAATATAGTCAAATTTATGTTTTTTTTTTCTCTAATAAAAAGTCAACAATACTACATATACTAACAAATCTACAGGGGAAAAGAGGTGTCTACATCTAGTAGAAATAGTGAGCTTTCATTATCGTTTGATTGTGATATTCATTTTTAATTTAGTGCTTTATTTATTCCACTAAGTTTAACAACTGTTTGACTGCATGCGGTTCTCCAAGTATGCGAATCAAATGATATTGTACACCACTTATCATTATCATTACCCCTCCGTTTCAGTCATTGGTTATCATTAATTTTTTCGAACACTATTTCCAATATATGGACTAAAATTTAGTTTTTAGATAATTCAAATATGAAAAACATATATTCTCGTTGTCGTAGATTGATTTATAATAAACCAGAACAAAAATTTTTTTGAATAGACCTATTGGTCGAGTGAGCAGTTTCCGTGTGGTTTACTATTTTACTTGAGACAAAATTTATTACGAAGTATATATTACTAGCACAATTTTAGTGTAATAATAGATGAACTAATAACGTGAAATAATAGATGAATTGTATTGTACAATAGATTTTATTTCGACATGTACATTACCGCTTAATAGATGTTCCCTTCTTCCAAAAAAACAAAAATTTACGTGAATCAAGATTATTACTCAATCTCAAAATTATTTAGCACGTTATCATGTAGACATGAAAACCATAGGCCACCTAGTAATTTATGTCGTTACATGTATATTAAATGTTTTATGTTCATTCAATCTATGACGTTTGTAATTTACTACCACAAAAAATGTATTGTAGACCAAGTCTAGTGGGACATTCATTTATTTTCTATCTTATGATAATCTAACACGTAGTATAATTTGTGTTCTTTTTATATAAGTGTTACAATTTCACGTATGAACATTATTAATTCAGTGGCTCACGTAATGGTATCATATCAGGAGAAATAACAAAAATCAAATATGTACGTCTTGTAATGTAAATCCAAGTCCCCATCCTCAAAGAAATTAAAAAATATTATTTCAGACTTATCTTAAATTGTACTACGTTAAAAAACAAAAAGACCATTGTTATTTTCACGTATGTAATTTTTGTGAGTAATTAGAAGATGTTATCGTGTGACTATGCTCAATCTCATTTATATCATGTACGTAAATAACACATAAGAGATTTATTTTTTATTAACCCGAAGCTCAAACAATGCAACACCATTATAATCTTAACTCTCTAACGGAAAGAACATTAATTAATTATTGTGAAACGATTTTTTATGCATTTTAATGTAATAATGTTCTTGGTTATATGAGGATGGAGTTACTCCTCGGTCCTTGATTGATAACTACTTTTCCTATGAAACGTGCCCTACAACGAGGCTATACAATTATTAAATAAAAACACAATTATGATAAATTTACATTGAATTCTTTGTATTCTTAACAATGTCATTTTAAGGATTCTCGAAATCATTTTCTAAAAGTCAAGTTAAAATCACAACAAACAAATTATATAAAATGAAAAATATAATATTCATTTTTCTAAGTTAAAAATATTTTGAACCCCTTAGTCGTTCATTCTCGACACGCATTGATATACGTTACGGGTTAAAAAAAATACTAAGATGTACAAATCGACATACACGTTTTACTGTTGTAGTTAGTTTGTGGCCAAGTCTTAAACACATTAATCAATTAACACCCACCTTACTTTTTGTACCAAAACTTGTACAACACATAAATGTTGGAGCAACAAATTACTTAGCATTTATAGTACTATCATAAACCTTACTGTACATAGACATTTATATCAACTTGTATTACTACCTTTTTTAGTCAATATCTTACACTATCACCTCAATCATGGCATTATAATTAAATAATAACTAACCATACCTTAATTTCAACATATTACTGCTCACATCACATCTTTTTAACATTAAATAATAAATCGATATAAGTAGTATAATAAGAAAACGATGACCAGTGGCAGAACTAGGATAGGATAAACGGGTATTAAAACAGAGTAAATAAAAAAGAGCACATTGAAAATTTTAACTAAAACTTTAAAACATTTCATTGTTTAAGTGATGACCCTCTATAGTCCGGTCTTTGTTGTCAGCACTCTATTATGCCACTATTAGTATTGTCCCACTGTTCTAATCATTTGTTTATCTTTTATTAAAATGTCAATCACAATGAATATACGGAGTATGACTTTGTAAGATAAATAAATAATCGAGACAGAAAGAATAATATACCTGGCCAAGTTTAGCATTAGGAAGTTTAGCTCTAACAGTATCTTCAAGATCCTTTCCCATGGGAGCAGCACCAGACAAAATAGTCCTTACTGAAGAAAGGTCATATTTGTCCACGTCGGGATTCTTAGCAATTGCCAAAACAATAGGTGGCACGAAGGGTGCAATCGTAACTTTATATTTTTGGACCAACCCCATTAACATGTGTATTTCAAACTTGGGCATTACTAGAATCGCGGCCCCCACGCGTAACGCGCATAGCAACACCGAGTTGAGCGAATAGATGTGAAATAATGGCAAAACGCATAGTACAACGTCTTCATTATGGAAATAAAGGTTTGGATTCTCACCATCCACTTGTTGTCCTACACTTGTCACTAGGCTCTTGTGCGTGAGCATCACGCCCTTCGGGAGTCCCGTAGTGCCCGATGAATAAGGTAAGGCAACCACGTCGTCTGAATTGACGTCCACCTCAGGTAATTCACCAACCACCTTGTCGTCCATCAGGTCCCAGAAGTATTTATCTTGGGGCCCGTTGGTGGACGCGGAGTCCACCAATACTAAATGAATGTCGTTCTCTTCACAGTATGGTCTCACCTTGTCAGCAAATGCTGATTGGGTGATCACAGATCGAGCCCCAGAAGCTCGAGCCTGTTTCTCAATCTCACCAGAGGTGCAGAATGGGTTAGCAGTGGTGATCACCCCTCCTACAAAAGATGCCCCGAGGAATGAGAACACAAACTCGGGGCAATTCTGAAGGAGGAGCATGATCACGCTCCCTTTCTGTACCCCTAACCCATTGCAAAACCCTGCTCCAACCTTCTTCGACGTTTTCTCCACCTCCAAATAGGTCCATTCTTTACCCGTTGGACCGTCGATCAAGCACGTCCGGTCGCCAAACTCGGTTACATTTTCGAAACAATAAGTGTGGAGGGGGAGGTGATTAGGGATGTAAATATCAGGGAGTTTAGATCGAAAAATGTATTCTTTTTGTGGCTCACTAGCTAAAACCTCAAGGTTGTTGTCTTGGATTGAACCCATGATGATAATAATATGATAAAAATGTGTAAGGAAATTAATTAAGTGACAAGAATTAAGGAGAAGGTACGTCTGTCTATAAGTTTGGACCTTCCCTGTCTTTCTGGGTGTGTTGGTTAGGGAGTTAATATACAAAATTAGGTGAAGGGTAGAGGGTAGTGGGTGGAGCAATTTTGGGTTGGTTGATTTCTTTTTTTAAAAAAATAAAATAAAAGAATTTAGTTTATGAGTGATCCTTTTTTTTTCATTTTAAATAGAAATTACGTTGACGAAAACAGGTTTGTGGACTTTGTCAATTTCGTGGATTATTGACCAAAAAGAAATTGACATGTGTCGTAGTTGAACCTTGTTTATCTACGTGGCCACTTTTAATTGGGTTAATTATTGAGGAGCTAATTGTGATTATGGGATTTTTAAGGTGAAAGGGGGTTGGTGAAGTGAGCTATGGTGATTGGTGACAAGAGGCAAACCTAACAAAATACTCCCTCCATTCAACTTCACACTACCACTATACTTTTTCACGTTTGTCAGTACGTATTTTACGCGTTAAATATCGTTAGCTACGTATTTGCAAAAATTATAAAAGTTATATATTTTTAATATACTTGTCAAGACGAATCAGATAAGATCTCACATGAATATATTTTCACTTATGTATTGAGAGAAAATTGAAATTGAATGATCAATTGTGAATAGTGTGAAAAAGAGAAAGTGGTAGTGTGGAGTTGAATGGAGGGGGTAAGGTTTTTGAGTTTTGCTTTAAATATTACAAGCTTTAGTATAAAAATTTTGAGCATGTTTTATTTTAAACATTAAACTAAAAATATACAATATTGCACAAAAACTATATATATAAAATATAATTTCAGGTATGCTCAGGTAAAATACATGTATGTTCAATAACTAAAAGAGTATGAGGTAATAAATCAGATGCGTAAAGCATAATCTTTTTTCTCCAATTACCCTTTCACTCATAAGTCATAAATAAACCATTTACTAAATTCCGCACATTTTTCTCCCTTATTTCGAAAAACCAACATGACAAGCCCACTATTGGATTTCATAACATCTCTCGGGTACAAAGTAAAGAAGCCCATTAGAAATATCATACAAAATGTTAAAATTAGTTTGTTGAAATGCTCCAAGCAATGAATTTCCATGTTCATTAGTGTTAGCTAACACCATCATACAAAATCCACCCCCTCGATCCGTCTTCTTAAACATATTATCCTTACCCAAAATCATATCGACTTCTCCGGACCCTCGCGGTCGCGCAAAATGAAGAACAACACTAGGGAAATCACGTTCGTCACGAGGATACGTCTTGTAACATAGTTGAAACGACCCTGTTGTAGGAGGGAAAATGGATCTCCAACGGTATTTTTTGAAAAAGTACTTGGATATTGCATCGACTAGAAGGTCGTGTACACTTTTTGGTAAAGTTGTATAAGGTGCACCAGAGTCGATAAAGAAACCTTTAGTGAAAGTTACAGGGTCGTAATTAAAGATTGATGGATCGATTGGAAGTCGATTACCATCAACACTAATACCATTCAAGTTTAAATGATATCTTTTCTTAACTTGAATTGAAATTACTTGGACTTGTCTGGTGTCATCCCCTCTTATTTGGGCATCATCGCCGAAGAACATTGTTGTCGTTCGTGGACTTTCCTCATTCCATGATGGTAAACAGTAAGAAAATCGACCGTTAATATGGTTGTCGAGTTGATTAAGGAATGATCTCTTTCCCGGAGCAAGTCCATGTATACCGGCAATAACATTTTGAGGACCGGTGTTACGACCAAATGAAAAACCTTGGTTATTAAGTGCACAACCGAAGGCTAATCCCCTGTAAGCATCCATTTCCCCTGTTTGAGAATTTTTAAAAAAGAAAGTATCTCTTCCTAGAAAACCTATAGCCTTAGATCGACGATAAGAGGCCTCAAAGCGACATGATCCCGAATAACTAGACCTTGGAAAACACAATTCATCCGTTAAACTCATTCTTGCAAAGCTATGGGAGTCTTTGTATGCAAAGTTTTTTGCGCTTAGCTGAATACAAGGATTGCAACCTTCACACTGCACCCAGGTTTGTTCAGAACCGGTGTCTAAAAGTAAATAAGTCGATAGAGCACCTTGACCCTCACCAATATTAAGCGATGTCACATAATAACTGCTATCGAGCCCATGGATAGTCCCTCTAAATGATTCGGGTGCCAATTTTGAAGTGTTTCTTTGAAACTTATTTGCTCGCGACAAAGATATGTTAATGAGGTAATTGTATCGTTCTTGTATATTAAAATCTTCTGGTAGTATTACTGCTTTCAAATGGGGCGAGTCTATTGGAATCATTTTCATGGTTAAACATTCGACTTTTGAAATGAGGGTTATCGTTATAATGTGAATCAATATAATTAGTACATTTGCCATTATCAATCGTTATGGATTACTTGTCTAATTTTATGGAAATGGAATGATTTTAATTTATGCTTATTGTTTAAATATATAGTGGATGATTGTACCGGAAAACAGTACACAAATTGTGAATCATAATGTATAAGATCACCCAAGATATGCTTATTATAAAGTTATAAGGTAGATTTCAAGTGAAATGTCTTACAATTTATTGTATAGTTATATTTAGCAGTAGTATATATGGTAGATCATCACGCATAAAAGGTATATAATTTACAATATAAAAATCGTCCTTATGGCTCTCCTACACAAAGAAAAAACACTCCCTCCATTCAATTTTTATTATCCCATTTCATCAATCACAAAAACTTAGGAGAGGCGGTCTCTCATTAAGTTATTGAGAGACCACTCTTCCGTACCCCTATATGTGTTTTTCGTACCTCTTTTAATGTTGATTGTGACCTAAAGTGTATTATTAGTTTCGTACGTATTTTCATAATAGGGTTTTTCTAATGTGTGCCCTCATGGCACACGTTAATAAACTTATTATGATGTGAATCTTGCCATAATAAACTTATTAATGTGTGCCCAAAGGGCACATATTAGAAAAACCCTTCATAATAAGCGAACCCATTTTATTTTTGATCGTGATTTGTACCTGGTTTATTACACGTGGTACCATTTTTAGTTGATATTGTACAATGGACTTTTAATAAATTTATTAAGAGACAGTTTCTCAGGAGACCTACTAATCTTCAATATATGGGAGGAATACTATATTTAAGTGAGGTGATAAAAGTTGAATGAGGGAGTAGAATATTCATTCATCTTATATCTTCCCACTTTCCTTATTTGGCAATTCATTTAATCATCTCATTTCTCCTCTTTCCATATTTGGAACCCGACTTTTACAACTTGATTCTTATTAACCTTTTATATTTACCCATTTATGTCATTCTAGTCTCAATTGTTTAATAGGTAGTACACATTAATTGAGGTCCACTTATATTACTTTTTCATTGTTTAATAGACAGTATACATTAATATTAGTTGTTTATTATCATCCTTAATATTTGTTCAATTAGAAATGGTTTATTTATTTATGAATGTATGGAGTATATTATTAGAATATGACCATATTCAGTGTATCTCCTATATAATATTGTTTCCTATAATTGTGTAATTGTTTCTATTGATAATGTAAATATATGAGAAATAATATTTGTGAAAGTTTTGTGTCTATTTCATTCCACATTCAAGTGCATTTGGAAGATGTTACAGTTATACTTGGTGTACGGAATCTTTTATACGCCACCAAAAATATTTCAACGTGGCGAAATCTATTATGCAATCATCTGAGTAAATTTGGAAAGAGTTAGAGGCAATTAAAGATAATAATATCATACTTATACTGACATAATCTTTTCCATTTTTAATTTTAAAAAATAAGCAACAAATTTTTTACGTATTATAATTGTGAACAATGTGAACATATCATTATTTTCCACTATATTTGGTTTTTATATTAGAGCAATAACAATATAAGAACTTTATATAAAGTTCTTATGCCATGTCACATTTTATAAGTTCAAATATTTAAGAACTTTTATTCACAATAGATTACATTTATATGTGACTGTCGATATCCAAATAGCATCACAATGGCAGCTTATGCTAAAGCAATTAAGGTAAATTGAGAAGACCCGTGTGATAGTTATAAATCGCAGACTATGAGCTGGTCACGTATTTAGGTTAAAAGGACGATTGAAGACTATTGTTTCAATCAAGTAGATAAATGGGTGACAACTTGTGATCATGGATGAACCTGCTCGGCTCCGTACAACTTGTGTTTATGTTCGCAACTTCCAAGTTTCGATGGGATGCTATCAGGTGCGTATTACGTAGTAAAACTACAGATAACGGTCGGTAACTGGACTATAACTCTATGCGTTGACAAAATCACTATCGTAGATGAAAGGTGAAAATTCATCCAAATGAAGGAATAACCGCCTGCAATTAAATTTCACCAAAATCTGAAATTATAAGAGTTAAATGTACTCCATAGACAATTAAACATACTACCACCAAGATAAGACTTAGAATATCATGAAAATACTCTTTATATCTTAATTGAAATAAAAAGCTGAAGTAAAATAAAAAGTAAAATTTTGTAGATGGCTTGTTTACCCTTTTCATAAGAACCAAACAATTTGAAGATGTAAAAAGAGTAAAATTTTGAAGATAAATATCAAAATAGATATACCTGAAATCAATCTTGCATGACTAATTAAGCTTTCACTGATTTAGGCATTGTATTTGAACTCATGGTAATGAATATCCATAATTAAAATCCGTGAACATAGAAATACGTACTATAAATAATAATGAAAAGAATTTAAATTTCAAAGATTGCCATGATAACAAAATTGGGAGCAATCTTCAGAGGTTTGACATGAGATGTGATAACTGTTAAAGGCATAGAATGACGGCGAAGAGTATAGTGTGAAATACGTATGGAATCTTTTAAGGTTTTTTTTAATACGGAATGTGGAGTAGTGTGTAGTTAGGTGGGAAATAAAGGAAGCATAGGCCGACACGTGTTTATAAAATGGGTAGTGGTTTCTCTATTATATAGATATATAGATGTCATATAAAACTCATCTTATTCTATAATGAGCACTTTGTTCTATAGTCCATTTCTATATATTATATATTTTATACTTTTAACGTATAGTATTATTAGTTGTTATACAATATGAGTTACACACTATTTTGTCCAACAGTTTGTATATCACTAAATCGTTATTCAATATTATCAACGCAATACACGATAGACAGTTAGATAATAATTCGTTGTCGGGGCTTATTTAAATAATATGTCAAACCGGAGAAGTGGTGATTGACCCCCATAACTCTCTACAATTGTGTAATTAACCACCATAACTCGCAATTAGAGTAATTTGGCCCCATAAGTTATACATAATGTGCAATTTAACACTATTTTCAAATTGTATCTAATTTTAC
>JAOWBH010145685.1:0-12761 GCA_028566215.1 Silene coronaria | reverse complement strand
CTTCTTCTTCTTCTTCTTCTTCTTCTTCTTCTTCTTCTTCTTCTTCTTCTTCTTCTTCTTCTTCTTCTTCTTCTACCCTATCGCTGGAGTTGGGTCCATCCGTGGCCTTTCTTCGGCAATCCAATACACCTTCTTAATCCTTCCAATTAACCTCCTATTTTCGATATCATGATGTTACGGCCTTTCCTCAGGCTTCTCAGCGATCTGTTGTCGCCTTGATGGTTTACCGTGGTCCTTTCGATCCGTTTTTCCCGACCTTCCTGAAACCTCTTACTTGTGACCCAGGGTATGATCCCCTCTTTCCCCCACCCCTGTTAGGGCTATGTTCATTTGGCCGGTCGTGCTTGGTTTTCCGGTTGTTTTGGGTTAGTTTTGTCCCATCTTTTTGTGTCTTGCTACTTAAGTGGTACTATTCATCGGATCGGTATGGTGATCCCCTTAGTCTCAGCTTCTTCTCCCACCTATCGCGTCCTTGGGACAGACTTGGTTCGTTTTTTCGTGATTGGTATTGTCTTGTGGACCAGTTTTGGTGATCCCCTTCTTTCCCCCACCTTCTGATCGGTTTCACTTGTGGTACCATTTGGTTGTTTTGGGTCTTTGTTCGTTGGGTGGTCGATTGTAATGTAGTTGCTGTTGGATTGTCCGTGTTGGTTTAGGGTTTCGTTAGGGTCTCGATGATGCCTTTGTGTTCTGGGTTCGACTGGTTCTTTGTTGGTCTCGGTTGATTCGGTGGCTCGTCAAGTGAAGAGTGTGTGTTGGTTTCAACCATGAGTCGGAGTTTTTGCGTGGTCTGTTCACTTGAGGTGTGATTGGGTTTGTTCGGGTTGGGAGTTGGGGTGGCAGTGGTGTTGGAGTGGTTGGATACGGTGGTTACAAGTTACAACCCACCTTGTGGTTGTTTTGTTTGTCTCGTTTTACTTTTTTAATAATTCTAATGGTTCTGAGTTTAGTTACGGGTTAATAATGGCGACTGCAACATCACATTCGATTTGTGTGATGCCTATCTCTTTTCGGCTTTCCGAGATGCATTTTGTTAGGGGACTGATTTTGTGGTTACTTCTTTTGCTACCTACCTTCTTACTCGCTCTTCTTGGCCTCGAGATTCTGGTTAGTAGGGATTGTGTTTCAAAGAGTAAGAGTTTTCTCTCCTCTAGAGGTAGTCTTTCGCGGCCTGCATTCCGCCTTTTCTTTCTACGTCCTTGCGGCGTAAGTGCACTTTACACCTTCTCGATGGCTCATGGGTCTAGTTGATCTTCAGATGACGTTTATCACCGCCAAGAGGATGAATCTCCGAGACGCATTTTTGTGTCTTGTTTTAGGTATTTCTCCGAAGCTCAGTCTATTGAGATGAGTAAGGACTTGTTCGATCATTTGGTCAGTTTTGATCGCTCCGTCAAAATTGTTGTGGAAGTTGAAGCTTGTTCACGTCTTCAGTCATCCATAAGCCATAAACACAATTACGTTGCCCGATATTGTTACTTTGTCATATTTGTTCACTATATTACTAAAATAAGTGCATTTGCCCAAATGAGTTAAATGTCATTTGTATAAACCTTGTTTTACGGCTGCCAAAAAAAAAAAGCTATCTGTCTCTATCCTAACTTTATGGAGGATCAAAGTTTTAGATTTGTAAAACGTCTTTTTGTTGTTCTTCGAATGTGGCTTTAAGACAAGGCAATGAGGAAGAATAAACTTTATTTTTAATTGATTCTTTGTTACAGTTGCAAGGATTGAGAATGTTGGAATGTTATTCCATATGAGGTTGCTGAATGCTGACTAGCGACTACCAAGGATAATTTGGTCCTTATCAATGAGGAATGACATTGTCAGGACTTGGGATAACATTCCAAGTTAAAATGGGAGAGTCTTTATGGTATGACCTTCTTGTTTTTGAATATTTGTTTGCCACCATGTTGCATCATCGAACAACGTCAGCCATTTGTACATGATTTTGTAATGTGGTTTCCTTCTATTCATAAGACATTTTGCCAAGTATTGCAATATCAGACTTTTTTCAACCAACACTCCAATGGTATATGATTCAGCAAGGTACCATAGCAACAAATAAGCTTCTGGGGGAAACTTTCTGTAGTGGTTTGGATTTATGTTGATGGTGGTGAGAAAGGGATACTTTGGGTGGTAAGGTAACACAAGAAGTGGACCTTGATCGAGACCATACCTATGTATATACAGCATGAGAAACTTGTAGAGTGTACTAACTCCTCTGGTTCTCAGAACATTTTTAAGGATTTCTTCTTGTAAAACCTATGGCATATGGCAGATTAATGCCTTAATTGAACCATCTGTTGATTGTTGTACTGGATTTATCGTGTATACCACCGGAATTATTGACGAGATTTCACGCTGAGTTCTTGAGAGAAAATCATGGAGAAAGTTATTTTTTCCTTTTATGTGCTTAACATCAAATTTCCATTGTGAAAACCAGCTTGCCCACCGTAGTAGTTGTGCTTGGGGAAGAGTTTTTTGCTTGAACTGTACCATTTTTGGGAAAGAGGACATGTCCATTTCTAACAGAAAATGTTGCCCGACTAGGTGGAACTCAAACTTTTCAATTCCTCTTTTTACTGCAAGGATCTCCTTGTAGGTGGAGTGGTAGTGTTTTTCACTTTGTTTAAAAGCTCCACTCTTATATCCACATATGTGTCTTTCTCCTTTTTCATCTTCTTCTAATAAGACTGTCCCCCAGTAACAATCACTTGCATTTGTTTGTAAAATTCTCTTACCTTTGGATGATATCTTTAATGCTGGTAGGGATTTTGCAATTTGCTTTAACTCCTTGACTACTTCTGTACACTTCTGGTTCCATGGGGGTGCTTCTTTCTTTAACTGTGCTAACGTGGATCTGTGTTTGGCTAAGCCATGAATGAAGTCTGCCATGTAATTGACAATACCAAGAAATTGTTGTACTTGCTTGTACGAGATTTTTTCATCTGGAAATGTTTGTTTCTAGCTGAGTCGCAATGTGAGGTTGGAAATGATACTGTCCTTCGGAAATGTGCATCCCCAATAAATCTATTTGTGATTCTCCAACGATCTTCTTTTTAAGAGACTTTTCATTCCATCGAAATCAGGTTTATTGAGAAATAGGCCAAAAATAAATCAGTATAAACTTATTTTAAAAGAGACAATATCATACTAATATGACCGTGGTAGGTTGGTAGCCCATGAAAGTGCTTGTCTTTGTAGGGGGAAAGTGGAGATTTGTGTGCGTTTTCCATTTATAATAAAGTCGTAACAATTTTTATACAGAATTTATTGGCTATTTTGGTTTTAAGAGTGTACGATCTAGATTGATGTAACAGTCTCGACAATCGGTATAGTTATAAATGACGTTCCATATCGAATATGAACAAAAATTCGAAAACAGTTGCCACCTTTTCTTATTTCAAAGAGGAACTTTCAACTTATTATGAACAAAAATTACAACATGATGAACTAAATCAAGAAATGAAGAGATTTAGTTAGTTCCCCAGGGGCCAGGGAAAAAAAATAAAGATTGATTCATCTACATTTGGGGCACAAGCAGTACCATTTACAGTTCTACACTATTTCAGTCTCTTAAGCTGCAGCCATTTGTGTTCTTGGACTAGGTAAACCCATGTATGCGAGCCTAGGGGACACGTGAACCTTGGGGCTAGGCCGAGGAGAAGGAATTGGACCAGTGTTAACGAACGACCCGGGGTTAACACGTGGTGACAGGTTGACTTGCTCCAGGGCTCGTGTTTGTAGGTCCAATGGGTAGTCCCTGACACAACCGATTCTTGGGCCATTGCCAGTAACCCATTTGCAGGATAATCGCCTGGCCAAGCTAAAGACGGGTTCTTCTGATCGGTCACTTGTCCTGATATGGATGTCGGTTTTAGATTGTTCCGCTGTTGTTGGTATAGCTTCTTCATCAACTGTTTTCTCTGGAGCATCTTCGTCTTCAAGAACTTTGAATGAAGTCTCATCATTATATGCGTATTTCTGCAGAAGTTCAGTTTAACATTATACATTATGTACATAGGCTCGATAAAAAGAACCTTGACAAATCCGGCCTATTGTCATTCTTACTTGCATCCGACCCTGAGTAATATATGTAATACTGTAGTAGATTGTTACCTTGACATTTTTCAGGTCCACATTGTTATCTTTGAGGAAGCTGATGAACTCCTTGAAATTCTCTTCTGTTGGAAGATAATGGCCACTATAGGGCCATAGAGCCTGAAAACATAAAACATTTCAGTACACAATAATTTGTGGACTACATAAACAAATGAATACGGAATGCATAGAGAAAAGATGTACCTCAAGAACTCCTGCATGGGCAACTAATCTACCAGCAGCAGTAGTAGCAGCACCTGCTAGAAAACTGGAATGTTGGAACTGTCCTTTCTTTTTTTGACCCACGTACAAGGATCTTGACGCGCTGAGCACAAATATCCATTTGCAGTCGTCTACAGTCTCGAGTAAGTCACCCGTTTGTTTGTATACAAGCTTCCCGTCTTCCACTATCACTTCATATACTTCCCTTTCTTTCTGTAATCAGAGTACACCAGAAATTTACAGTGTAAGGTACTATGTGAAGAGTAGCACAAATTAACAGAAGTCGCAAAACTAGTCCTATCAGAAATGATCCAAACTAATTTGAAACAAAAGTCTTAATATGCACAATCTAACATGGATCTGAAATGTCTCGGTCACAGTGCAACCAAAATAACCCAAACCTACAAAGCCACAATGACTCGACCGGAACAACATGTTTGTCAGGTCCGCAGGGAAATGAGTTTAAACAGGACAGAAAAGTTAAAAGTTATGAGTGAAGTTTACCGGTCCAAGATACTTAATGCATTGCTTTTGTAACTTGATCCTCGAGCATTTCTCGAGATTCAACTCTTTACCGTCTCCTATATCCAACCTTCATCAAAAGAGAATTCAAGGTCAGCACCATGAAATCGATGGCAAATGAGTAATAACACTAGAAACATTTTACGTGATTATCATCAACACAAAAACTTAAATGAGACGTTGTCACTTAAGGCAGCATAAGAGGGTCATAAATACTCGGCTGTATCCATGTGTTGGAACCACACAGAGAACTTTTTTTATGATCCATAACAGAAATTGGGTTGAATGTCACGTCTAGGGTCAATTTAAACACCCCATTTGCCTTTGTTCAAATATATTCTGAAAAAAGATAATGAATTCTTCACTCCACTGAAAACAGAACACTCAAAAGGACAGTGGCCAAAAAGTGTAAATCTGTGCACCAAAGGGTACTTTAATATGTTCGACACCGGCACCAAATCTACCCTTCAATATGCTCTTTAAAAACAGAATAAACTGTTACATGTCATGAATAATTCACATAACTATTTCATATGGTTTTTATAAAGAATAGAAGAAAGTATGAATATACCAGTAAAAGAAAGGCTGGCTGCTTTCGCTGTTAAACCAGACATCATAATAAATGTGCAAGTTGTGACCATATCTATGGCGCGGGTCAATCTGTATTCGTCAAAAACACAAGAAAACACGTTACAAATCAATACATTGTTGCATATAATAAACTAAAATTATTAGATAGTTGATTAAAGTGTTGTATATCGGTTGTTTAGCCGCCTTAATATAATACCGTACCTCAACTTAATTAGTACAAAATGGATTCAATAATTGAGCTAAAAGTTGAAGAACTTTGATTATGACCTTATTTAGGGGGGACAACTACACATTTTATACAAGGAAAGTAGGAATGCTTACAGCTTCAAGCCAATGTCTCAAGGCTAACTTTTGTGCTTTCTCATTCTTGCACAAACCTTTTCCCACCTGCAATTATTGGATTAAAGATAATGTTATATAGTACTCAACAAGAAACACTAAATATAAGTAAGTATTTTTTAGGGGGGCACCAAGGATAATCTTGATGCTGACGGGTTTTGAGCCAAGTTACGAGTTTCATCACCAAGTCATTTTACCGACTAATCTAGCTAACATGCGTATATACAACTAGCAACATATGTTGGGAAATTAGTATGATTTAGCATTTGTTCTTTTTGACTAGTCTGTAACCTATGTAAGGAAACTTCTAGTCTTTGTCAACTCTGTTGCGATATTGAATTGTCAACACCGATTTAGAAAGCATCTACAATTCGATAGTTGGAATCATGGTACTAAATTTATGATGCAAGTTGTGACATTAAATTGCAACCGTTTTCACCGATGTTAAAGATTGCGATGGGTACTGCTTTTGGAGATAGAATCAGCTGCATTTACAGTCTTAACGATGGCGACTGTAACTGATAATCAAGAACATCATTGGAACTAAATATACCTTTGCAACTCTTGTTGTTGCCCTTGCCCATTTGGCCACCGCAGTTTCTTGCTTGTCATTGTTAAAGAAAGACACCGAGCTCCTTTTAAGCGATGCAAAGTCTAGCGCTTTCCACCTGCACGAAAAAATCCATATGCAACAATGAATCAGATTTCATCCTTCCAGTTTATACTGCAGTGACTGGCACCATAAAATAAGAAATCTCGAAGTAATAACTCATTGAAAATGCAATTTAATGTTGTGTTCAATGTCGTCTTGACATTAAAGGGTGGCTAAATTGATGTCAGTGGTTTGCAGACTATTACGTATTAAAAAGTGACTTAATAAAACAGGACATTAATGTCAAATGTAATGAAAACTAACCATAATTCTTCAACAACAACAGCACAATCAGCAAGATTTCGTCGAGTCCTATAACTCTTATACACTTTCTGAAGCTTAACAGCTGCAGCATCAAGCTCAGAAACCGGCCTAGGAGAGAACATAATCGCGGGCTCAGGCAGAGTAATTGCAGGCAATGGCTTGTGAAGTAAACCATTCACACTTGACCTACACAACCCTTTAGGATCATACTCTTGAACTAGGGTGTTAAATGAAGGAGACTTTTCAAGTACTATGTTTCCAGGCTTCTGATCTCTTAAACTACTCGAATTCTGTACCGCCATTTTCGGAACTTCATTTGATTCTACAATTGTTGGAGATTGATGGGTTTTCTTAATTGATTCTGATTTCCTTAAACTCCCTATTCTTCTCAAACATAACTCTCTTGTTCTTGGAGTTTGACTTCCATGGCTGACCATTGAAAATAGTTTTTGAGTCAAAAGTTCATGCCAAGCTGAAACCAGTAAAGAAATTGATAATCCCATAGGCAGATTTGCTCCTCCTGATGATTAAACATATAAAGGAATTAGTAAATGACAAAGTTAAATAAAAAATTAAGCTAATAATAAACATATTTAATTTCCAAGATTGAAATAACATCATGCTAATGTTTGACTAACAATGATTCATGAAAGATGATCAACCCAAGATAACCCCATCAAGTAGTGGAATAGAAGAATTACATAACATCGATTATTATTTTTATCGACTTCAACTATTTTAGACGGTAAAGTTATTAAACAATGACATTTATGATGTTGATTCGATACTCGTCATCATAAAAAAATACCTTATCATCAAACAAAAAAAATTAACCACCACACATTATTTACACGAGCTTTTAAAATGGATAGGGTGATGGCTCAAAAAGAACCATTAACATGTTGCAGGTTTGAATCCTCCTCCTTTATTACAACCCGAAAGCAACAATTTAGTATGACCTTCTCTATAAAAAAAAGTTGGCATAATCATAATATTACTAAAAAAAGATCCACCCAATTAGAGAAATTAATAACTAGATAATTGAAAATATTGCTAAAATATATATACCTTAATTAATGATTTGATCAAAATTCCAAATAAAGTTATTAAAAGAATGAATTGAACCCTCTTCTTAAATATAAATTTTCTTTGTTAAAACTAAACTTGTCTGAAAAAAACAAGCAAGTTTGTTGGCTATAAATACTGAAAATACTCAGAGCAGTAATTTTGGAATTGTTGGAAATTCCAAATGAGTACGTAGTATTAGAAAAAAAAACGTGGAAGACAATTTCCTAGTAGTACACTTATGGAAAACAAACACAAGACTACAAATAAGATGAACCCTAAAAGGGTTAGGTTGATGAAAAGTTACTATATGTAGTGAAATCGCGTGGAAAGGTTGAAGTGAGACTTTCTTGTTGAATGAATGTATGAAAATTGGAATTTTTTTGTTGGGTTAAATATTTTGACAAAAATGGGCCATTTCAACCCACGAGTTTCAAAGGCTTTGAATCATTTTTTTTATTCATTTGTGGAGTGCAAAAGGGTATATGGATATATAATAAGAAATAAAAAGGTTTAGGATTTAGAGTTGAATTGTCGATAAAAATTTATTAAGGAGGTCTGGATTCTGCTCCGTTTAACTTTCTAGAAAGGAGCCTCGATTTGGTATATTAAATGTTTTTATTTATGTAGTTTTGAGATGAATGATGAAGATGATACAAATATAACTAGGGAGTGCATAACGCCGCTACTAAAATAAATAATAGTTTTGTTATAATTTTTTTATAACTAAAGGGAGGACGATGTAATTAATTTGTATCTGATATGTAAATCGCGTTAATGGATGAGACTTGATTATTTTACGGGGTTGAATTATACTAGGTGGGACTTGGGAGAAGTAGAAAGATAAGGTATGTATGATGGATGGTCTTTGGTTAGCTAGTTGACTTAGAAGAATGGAAGAGAAGAGACGGGTCAAGAATGAAAAGCTACTAGAGTTACAAAGAGGGGTGGTTCCATGAAATTTAATACGAGTAGCACAAACAATAAGGTGACAATGTAAGACCAACACACCAAAATATCCTAAAACAAAGCAACTGCTACATACGTAGTCCGCAGTCAATTGCATGCCCTACTTGTCACCAACATAGTGTAATAATGCCCGAGTCAATTACTCGTGCTATATTATGCGTGGGAGAAACTTGTAATAGCTACCTTTTGATTCATATTGGTTATATATTGATATGGAACTTGGGAGTTGGGAGTCCTCATCAATCAATATCTATCGATTTACACTACTTGGTTTCACTTTAAACAAGTCATTTTGGTAGTTTTTTTAAAAGACGTTATTTTGAGACCATTTTACAATTAAATATGATCACGGTTGATTGTAAAACAAGTCAATTGGGGTTTGAGTTTCTAAACTAAACTAGCGAATGCATAAACGAATAACAATAAAGAGGTAAACAATTAAGGGAAACAAACTAGGAATTATGACCTCGCTCCTTCCGTGTATGGTTACTTTTATCCATTTGTAATATATTCTTACATTTAAACAAAAATAAAAACTAGAGAACTTGAGTTCGTATGAGTCGATAAGGGAACCTAAGGTTTTGAGTCACATGCAAACAAACGATTTGGGTTCTATTCGGATAACGAATCAAGTCTCTCGATCTAAAGATCCTACCTAACCCAATTTAGGGTAGCTTTCACGTATGACCGTTCAACCCACCAACGTAACGCAAGTTCTAACACATCATACGGCTTTCGGTCTTATAGGAGTGTACAAACGAGTAACAAATCATGCAAACATTCATCTACACAATTCATCAAATATGTATGTGGTGCGCACTTGTTGGAACTAGCTAAGAACCAAATATAAGATATTAGACTCAACAACAACGGAATCACCCCGTAATCACACCATGATCCCCCATTAACCCTAATCAAGACACTACTCACTAATCATTATGCTAAACCAACTAACAACTACAACAAACATGTAATCTAAACAAGGTATAATGACCTAGGACGTGTAATTGTAAAAGATATTAGAAAGGGAAAAGGATTATACTAACTTAATAAACAAAGATGAACATATATAAATGGAGAATCCTTGTAATAGGGATGAAAACTTGTCACATAGTCTTCAGAATACAAACCCAAGAGATCAAAGGCACAAATTATTGAAGAACAAATTGAAAGAACAATTATGGAATGATTAATTGTAAGTTTATTGATTTGAGACTAATAATCTAGAAATTAGATCTAAATGAACATTCTAATCTAATCTAAGGAAGCACTAACTTATGACAAAAATAACATGCCCCTAAATTATTACAAAGAGGAGTTTATGTAGTAGAAACTGCTGCTGTGTCTATGACGGGACTAGGTCGGGCTCGCTTGAGGTGAGTCTGGTCACGCTCGAGATAAGGTCAGTCTCGGGTGAGCTGGGGCCTGCAATAGCGTTTCCTCTCTTCTCTCCTTCCAATCCCTAGGGAATGGTTTGCAGTCAACCCAAAGCTTGCCTGGCCTTATTGGCGTACGGGTCTTTAGGTCGTGTCTCCTCTTCATGCTAGATAAGTGAGTCGTCCAAAAGCCTTCAAAAGGGGTATAAAAGACGAAAATTCCGCCCCATTTTGCTCATTTCCTACAAGCCGCATGAAATGACATAGAGATACAAAAAGGAAGAAAATGGCTATGGAAATGAAATGGCTATAAAAAGGGCGAAATACATATAAAATGAGGTTAGTTAAGGGGTAAAAACCGCTTAAATCATAACCACAAATGTGCATATCCTTAATTGTTGATGCTAGTGGTAGGATAAAATCGATTGTCGTCAGTTACTAGTAATAAGCTACCAAATTAGTGATTTATAAACCTAACTAAGCGGAACTAGAATTGATATAATAAAAGCCCAGCAAATAACAAGTTAGGGTTGAACCCAAACGAAGGACCTATAACAAAAAAAACTTGAATATGACAAACATTCTAACTAAGACACTAATAACTAATTACGACTCTAACTACGATTGAAGACTAACTAATTATATATTTATTCATAAAAAATGATTAATTACAATTATAACAAGTGATGAACTTAAAAAGAGCGATTTTGATCAATTTCATGATAAGATCACAATGTTAAGGTGAAGACTTTAATCTAAAAGACAACAACACAAATACTCGGTATGTAAGAATTCAATAGTAAAAGAAATTGGTGTAACTCCTCCTAAATTACCAAACTTAATGCAAGTATACCTTGATAATGTTAAAGTCGTGTCACCTTAATCAAAGTAAACACTACGCCAAATAATAGGATCAACAACGGTTACATAAGGTAATATACTGTTTTAAAACAAAACACGGAACCGTTATTACATCGGCCGTTGTTATTATGTTACCACGGTTGTTAAAAAAGCGGAACCTTTACCAATTGTAAATAACGGGTTAAAATAACCGTAATACAATATTAAGAACGGTTCAAAACCGTTGTCAATAATATTGAAACCGCGGTAGTATTTAGTTGGAATGCTCTACGGAAAACTTTTAACAACGGTTTTACTGAAACAAAACTGTTGTAAATTAGTATATACGACAACGGTTTATGCTTATTAAACTGTTGCAAATGTCATGAATTCGACAACTTTTAAATTTCCTTATGTTATATTTTTTGTCGTAGCATTTGGATGAATGTGTCAACATGTTTCTATTTACTTGCGATCGTTGACAATTTATTTATCGACCACAGTTTTGTTTTTTAACGTAATCAAATTTATAAATATTTTTTTAAAAAAATTATTTTTAGCAGGTTCCAACAGCTGCTGAAATACTATTTGCAGTAGTAGGTTCCGCTGAAATGCTATTACAATATAGCATTTCAGCAGCTATGCATTGCAAAAACTCAACCCTGCATCATCAGAATATTACACAGAATGATCTATTCGATCAACCCAGCATCAAAATATTATAAACAAGTGACCAAAACTAAATACACATGACTCTATATATATACACATACATAATGAGCGGACTATTGATACTCCGGTAATGAAAGAAAATAAGTGGCTCACTTAGTCCTCATGTCGGTGATTTCTTCCTTCAAATCGGTTGGGTATTTGTTGGTGATTGAAGGTGGAAATTACAAATCAAAATATACTTGATCAAAATAGACAGAATATATAAGTACAATATTACACAGAATTAAACTCAAGTTACGCTTGAAATAGTTATTTAAACACACTAATCGGTGACTGTAGGTTGATATATTTTTGGGTGATAATCTCCCACATGGACCGACAACAGTAATAGCCGCGTTATTTGTCGTTTGGTTGTAGATGAGACTATTACGTAAAACACATACAAATAAGCTAAATTAGATCAACATCTTGAATAAATATAAATTAAATGACACGAGTAATTATTAAGAATATACTTACTTTTATCAGGACAAAAGTTGGACTTAATGCTCCAATTGCTCGAAACACACTAATTCATAAATATATACCGAAAATTATAATTAGCGTTTGGCTCAATAATATTGATGGGACATTAAAAGAATCCTAGTCTTCAAAGGTCATACAATAAAAAATGACATTATAATATAAGGTTGTAAACTTACTCAGTTAGCATATTTATAAATTTTTCAGAGGGAGAGTTTCTGTGAGAGTCAATCCTGTACGCTGTGCTTTTTCTCACATTGATTGCCACTAGCAACCAATGTTGGCTATGAAATATTGAAAATTGAACTGTCAGTTTATATATAGGCATGTAAGCGTGTTAGTAAACGAATTGAATCATGATTTATTATAATAAAGTGCTATACATACCGATTCTCATTGTATGCGGTAAGCCATAGGCCCTTGGGCATCGTAAACCGTTGAACAATTTATCGATGTGCGTATCGTATGTAACTTCATGCAGCTTTAGGGAGAACACATCAGGACATAAGAATCCGTAGTCATGAGAAACATAGCTCCCCACAGTGATGCTTCTAAACAGGTACCTATTTTATCGATGTGCGTTTCGAAGAATGTTATTTTCATTGATGATTTAAATAAACATC
>JAOWBH010145674.1:0-12761 GCA_028566215.1 Silene coronaria | reverse complement strand
TGATGTCTACTACCTCGGGAAACCGAGATGGTAATGTCACATCTTGCCAAGGAAGGTCTTGCTGAAGGCTCCTCGGTAGGGTGGGGTGTTACAACCTGGACACCTCTTACACAAAACAAAAACACGGATCAGGCCCAAAAAGGTAGGCACAGCCCACCACGGGCGAATCCCAAATCCCAAATCACGAATCGGGGTCGGGCCCCACTGGCCCAAGACTTACAACAAAAGACCCTTAAGTCCCTTTGGTCCACTCAATTAACTAATGAAGGACAATAGTCAATATAAACCAAAGAAAAGTTCCACACACTACCGATGTGGAATTGAAGCAAGAAAACAAAAGCAAGTCAAAGCCAAAATGGCTTTTACCAGCCATTATTTCCAAATTCCAACAGTAAGTCCCTTTTCTTTAGGTTTTCTTATTCATATTTCCAATCCTTCATTATTTATTATGATTTTAATCTTTTTATTGTTTGAATTGAATCTCATACAAATTTGTTTTTCCATTGATATTAATTTGTTCTCAATTTTATATGTTTCGTGTGATTTTACTGATGATGATTTGTCGAATAGTGTGATAGTTAATGAATGAATGCTTTTCAACTTTTAGCTGTGCTTGTTTGATTGTTTATTTTCAGGGCTAATGTACATGTGCTAGTTAATGGAAGTGGAATCGGTGGTGTTTATGTTTTATTTTTGAAGCTTGAAGCCTTATGCCTTTGTGTATACACTATATAGTGTACACTTTCTCAATTACAAAAAATGCTTCTACTAGACTTGCGGTAGACCCGACCTGGACGCGGACCCGGACCCGGACCCGTTAGGTATGGGTATGGGTCTGATAATTTTAGACCCTATAAGGCCCGACCCGTTGCCATCTCTAGGCGCAACCACTCATGCGTTTCTTTGAAGTGCCTCACACAATGCTGCATTTTTCCGTTTTGAGTGTCCTTATAATCAGGAAGCGCGTAAAATGCGGCTTCTTAGAAGAATAGATGAAAAATTATCTTTTGGATAGAGTTATACGTCTCAAGCCCTCAAAGCTAAAAAATAATATCTCGACGGTTTATGAATATTCTGACTCGGAAGGACACGGAATCTGAAAATGGAGACGGTTTATTACTCGAATTCAGAATTGACTCTAATAATAACGGCAGGTCTAAACTGTATCTACCTTGGCTACTCCATTAACGTCCCAAGGAAGCATAAGACGGAAGCATAAGACGGAAGCAGAAGCGTTGACACAAATAAAGAGTTGAGAGTCGTTTCTAATATCCCTGTCCTCTCAACACACTCAGGTAACCAATGCTAACCTAACTCATTCTTTCTATGGCGTTTTGTTTGATTAATTATGGCAACTAATCTAACACTTTTCAAATTATGATGATCTAATTTCTCATTCATTTCCATTAGGTTTACTCCTAGTATTTTAGGGCGTCAATTTCATTGTATTTATATTGTTGTCAATTTCTGGTTTTATGTGAATCATATGAGTGATCAAGTAATGCTACAGTGTCACTGCCTCTTCTTACAGCTTTTGCGTCATATAAACAATATATACTCTCCTTTAGTATATGCCTTAACTTTTTGCTCATATCGAAACTCAATCGGCGGCGGAGGTTGTTCTGTGTGTGATGGGTGTACAATGATGGATCCATGGCGTTGTTCAATTTACTCACATTCTGACTTGCTCTTTAAATTTGAGCTCATTATACTTGATATCGTCTGGAATGTGTTATTATAACTCTAAGTTGCTGCTGTATCATCACTATTGCCGTTGTGACTGTTGATACTTTATAGGGTTATTTAATATCAATACTCCAATCTATTGACCTCCTTCTCAAAATACTCTATGCTTTGCTTTAACTACAAATATAACAAACTAACACACCCCCTCTCTTATAATGGAACGGGTGGAAAGGTTACCTATTCCACCGGTCACCATTATTTTAAAACCTAAGTTTTATTCCATTCAGTCATTCACTCCTCTTACCTTTTTACCTTCCTTTACCTTTTCTCCTTCCTTCCCTGATAAGCCATTGCTACTCATCCTTGCTCCTCGCCATTCATCTATGCTCAAATCATCTAATTAATTGAAGATAGCATAATTTCAACTTTGCCTGGACAATGAAAGAGGTAATTCATTTATTCTGTTACTTACCCTAATTTTTGTCTATTTTCAATTTTTGCGATTGTAATTGTTCTCATTTACTTCCATTTTACATTGTTTGATGGAAGTCAATAATTGTTGCTGTTGTTTATTTAAACAATCAATTTTATGGGATAGCTTTTTCAAATCTTATGAAGAAATAGGGGTGGAAATTTTCCAAAGTTGAGCAATTGGATTGCAGGAACTAGAGAGTTGGAAAGACACGCAGCAAGATTGTCGGCATCGGGATTCCAGCATACGCGTTTTTAGAATGCTTTCTGAGGTCCATCAAAATTGATTCTCCAGGATTTGTCTTGCGTAAGAGTCAATTGCTTAGCTTTGATTGGTTTTCATATGGTAGAAATTATAAGTGTTCCCTTTTTATGCTTGTGTTTATAAATTGCAGGCAATGATATAAAAATATCAAGTGTGAACAGACTAGACGGAAGACTATTGGACTGGCTATATGAGCCTATGAGTGTCATGAAAGCGCAAATCAAGCATATGGATTTGACAGAATCTGAACAAAAATATATGCATGTGGACTGTCTTTATGTCGATGATATGGAGAAAATAGAGGGATGGCATAATGGGGGAACATCTCCATCTGACATGATTAGAAGAGATTAACTTGAGGGTATAAGTAGAAAGTGAGTACTGAGTAAAGTATGTATATAACCGTTCAATGTACAAGGAAAACGATGAAGTAGTAAATAAATATAAAAGATGGGCCCCACCGTGGATTTTACCTGCTGCCTCAGGTAAAATATAGACCAATTCTATTATAAGAGAGGGTGTGTGCTAGTTTGTTATATTCGTAGTTAAAACAAAGTATGGAGTATTTTGAGAAGAAGGTTAATAGGTTGGAGTATTGTTATTAAATAACCCTACTTTATAAACTTTGTTACCATTATGATCGCTTCTAATTGTATTTGAGGGTTAATCTTATTTTACAACCGGGAGACAATTTATGCTCTATCTTCCTTTCATGGCTTCACTCAAATATTTTTATCAATTTTTCTGTTATTATCATCTCTGGTCATGTTGTGATACACAATGGACAACTGATGTTACTTTTCATGATTTACCACGTTGATCTAATTGTGGATCCAACCATACTAAACCATTACTTCCATTTGGGATTTGCTTGACAAAACCAACATTATGTTTTTGGGGAATCAATGGAGTCCAGACTTTTAATCCCCTACATCTCTAACTTTTACTGTCCCTTTATTCTTCAAATTCAACTCTGACTACTCTGCAGCTGAAAATTCACCATAATTTTAAGATTCGATGTTTTTCATATTTGCTTCTTAATCTTCGGCCCTTGTTCACCGGAACGTAGTTTATTATTGTTTTAAATTGTAAACATAAATTTGAGTCTTTTATTTTCATTTCTGAAATCTTGCCGCCATTTCATTTTAAGGATCTTCAAGGAATTGGGCAATAAGGTGATCTGGAGCTGTTCAATGACTATTTCGCAACTCAGAAACTTCATTACACTTCCATCAATGAATTTGGTGATGTTGAACAGAATACCTATACTGCAACAGTTACATTTGGAAGAAAGGCTGCTTCGGACTTCATCAGAAAACTGGTGCATCATCAATGATGGTACCAATGATCCTACCGTTGTCATGGGCGTTTCTGGGTCAGTCATTCATCCATTAAGCTAGTAGAGTTGCATTCGCTATTAGTTCCCATCATTATGGTAATTACTTTCAATGATGATATTTTTTAGTCTCTTTCTTTGGTTGATGAACTTTGCTTCTTCTGGGGAAAATGGGGACAAGTTCATATTGTGGTTTCATGTTGGGCCTACGTGTGCTGCTAAATCATTGAATGAGTGGTTCAATGATTTCGTCATTTTTTATCACGTGTAAATATATGTCCGTCAGTAGGGTGTGATGTCTTTCAAGAATTGACACTGGTATTTTCTGGGTGTTCGTTGTATCACTTAAATGTCATAATCTGACAAGCTGAGTTTTTTTTTTTTTTTTTTTGGAAAAGGAAACCAGCGGAACTTCTTGAAATTGAGCCAATTTTACAAGATAAGATTCCTGTCATTAGAAGATTCACTGGGGGAGGCACTGTAATAGTGGATCATGGAACTGTGTTTGTTTCTTTTATATGCAACAAGCATGCTATAACTGGTCTACAACCATTCCCGCAGCCAATTATGGCTTGGACGAGCCTGCTATATGACAAAGTCTTTCACGAAACTGGAGATTTCAAGCTACATGAAAATGGTATGAAATTTGAACTTCATGTAAACGAGGTTGAATGAGTCTACTCGTTCTGGTAGAGAAATAGTTTCCGTGGTCGTGAACATACCGATAGTTGTGCTTTGTTCATTTTTTTTGCACCTCCAAGGAACAAAAAACACAAATATGGGGTATTTCTGCTTCTACTTAATTCGTGTATGCATAGGAATAAGCAAGTATTTTTGAAATGGAGGGAGTATAAAATTAGAAAGCATATCTTTTGAAATGTATCCCAGCTCGGCACCTTTACTAATTTCCCAAATGACTTGTAGAAATTGTGACGCTTTAAACATGTATTTTCCTCTGTTTTTTGGTTGCCTCTTCACACACACAGGCACACACAGGCCCGCGCGCGCACACACACACACACAAAAAGGAAAAAAAAACTATTTATGAATGGGTTTCTTGGAGCCTGGTGTTTGCTATGCTATGTTTAACAGGCTTTGTACTGACGTTTTGTCGTAGATTATGTTTTTGGCAACCGAAAGTTTGGAGGGAATGCCCAGTCCATCACCAAAAACCGATGGATCCACCACACATCTTTTCTGTGGGACTATGATGATAGAAATATGACTTACTTGAAGAATCCTAAGCGTGCGCCTGAGTATCGGCTGGTATGTTAATTATCTCTCTGTATTTCAACAGCCATGAAGCATATGCACTCTTGAAACAATGCCATTTCTGCATTTGGAACATTTGGAAAATTTCAACAACTTCTACAACCTTTTGTTATCATCATAGTTACGGTCCATCGTACATCAGCTAGGCATATAGCTAGGTGACATTAATGCCAAGTAAAACATAACCCTTTTAAATGAAAATTTATTTTGTGTTTAGGCAAGGAATCATTCAGACTTTATTTGCCGAATCGAAGAGATTCTACCAAGACCAGCTTTTATTGAGAGAACTATCAAGGCAGCTGAACACCATTTTTCATTGGAATCCATCTCACCGGATTCTATTGCGTCTTCTACTGCTGCAAGTTTTACTCCCTCGTCTAAGATTTTGACTTCACAGGAGCTGGAAGGTGCAGTTCTTGACAAACCTGAGGTCTTACTAAAACAGTCATTGTGAAAGGCCTCATTTGTTACGAAAGCAAGGGAGATATATATAGCCAATTGCTTGCAGATCTCTCCAAGCACATTATTATCTGATTTATTGATGCGGTATGCTCTTTCCTGAGTAAGACCAAAGCGATATCCTAATTCCAGGACGCTAGTTTCCGGATCACTTAAGACAATTGTATGCTGGTACCGGGCTGTGCTCTTATCCAGCAGCTAATTATTTGGAGCGGTAGAAGAACTTGTTTACAAACTCGCAGATTTTGGAACTGCTTCTGATTTTATTAATACACAGTGGCACACACATACACTGTATAATCATTAAAGCTTTTTGTACCTCTTAGTGAATATTTCAATGACAGCAAATGGGTATAGTTTTGGCCTTTTTGCAAATGATTGTACACACACAGCAAATGAATTTTATATATCTTATGTCAAAGTTTACCGATAAGAGAATGTTGGTAATAATAAAATGCAACAGCATATCTGTAGTTTTCTCAACTGCTGGTATGGTTGGTTATTTGGTTATCAACTTTTCATACACAGCCATGTCTGCAGCTTTCTGATATTACACACTGTATAAATTTATTTTCAATGATTGGTGATAAAAGCTTCTAGACAACTTCAATTGATTTGCGGATCAGACGGACTGCTGTTGTAAAAGTAGGGCAATTTGAAGCAGCAAATCTACATCCCCTCGAGGGATTCTGTTTTCCAACTCTGATTTCCTTGCATACCACTTCCAGTCTATGAGCGCTCTTCGCACATTTTTACCCTTCCGTTTAAGTTTTCCAAGATAATCTCTCCGTAGTTGAAGATATCAGCTGCTAAAAGTTAGACGTCATCTTAAGTAACATCATTGAATGCCAAGTTTTAAAGATGATGTGATAAAATCTATTGTGTTTAGGCGAGGAACAACTCCGACTTTATTTGCCGAAGCAAGAGTTTCTACTAAGGCAGCTACTATAGAGAGAACTATCAAGGCAGCTGACCATTTTTCATTAAAATCTATCTCATCGGATTCTACTCTATCTTCTGCCACTGCAAGTTTCGCTCTCTCGTCTAGGGTTTTGACTTCTTCGGCGCTGGAGGATTCAGTTAGTGTGAAAGACTCATGTATTACAACAAGCAAGCCGTGGTATTTGTAGCCAATTGCTTGAAGGTGTCTCATTTAAATTATTGATACGGTTAGGGTGCAAACCTAAGTTCCACATTGGTAGTGTAAGAGTGAAAAGTTATCTTTATAAGTCTTCAAAGAATATAATAGTACGAGGCCTTTTGGGAAGGAGCCCAAGAGTAAATCCATGAGGGTCTTAGCCCAAAGCGGACAATATCGTACTATTACGGCATCTGGACACAGATGCAGCAGGGGCCCAACAGAAGGATTTCACGCTTCCGCATAACAGAAATTCTAGAGATGAAACTGATTATTCCTGTTCTTTTTCCAAGTAAACTTTCTAGCACACTACATTGCAGTAGAATAAACGGCATCAGAACAACCTGACTCAAAGCCAGATAAGCTGTCTAATCTAGATATGGTACCATAACTTGAACCAAATCCAAATTCAATAGCAATTGCCTAGTGTGACCAACTATAAGAAATCAGGCACATGGTCACATCGAAATCCTGATAAGCCGAGCAAAATAACTACTGTGTGACATTAATATTACAAATTTAAGCTCAGATACACAGCCAAGATGAAAACATTCATATATACAGAACATGAAGATGAATCCGTCAGCTGCTATTTGGAGTTTGTTGGAAAGCAAATGAATTTTCAAACTTAATGAAAAGGTTTGGTGAAGAAGGCATAGAACAAGGACTGATTCTTTTCTGCAAATGATCGTGCACACAAAGCAAATGAATTTTATTTATCTAATGAAAAAGTTTACTGACAAAGTAATGCTATAGTAATAATAAGGAATCAAATGTATCAGAGTATGTGTAGCTCATCTTAGCTACTGGTATGATTGGTTATACCAGCTTTTCATACTTCCATCTCTGCAACTTTCTGATAATATACTTTATACGGTATAACTTTATCTTCAAAGACTGGAATTTGATAAAAGCTTCAAAATAACTTGAATTGACGGCCTGTCAGACGCACTGTTATTGATGCAAAGTAAAGCAACTTGGAGCAGCAAATCTATTTCCTTCCTCAAGGGATCCTGTTTTCCAACTCCCACTACCTTGCATACCTCTTCTAATACATCATCTTTCGTCTTTCTCTGAGCGTTCTTACGCACATTGTTTACCCTTCCGTTTGTCATGATTTCCAATATAATTTCTCCATAGTTGAAAATATCTGTGGATAGTTCTTCCTTAATTGTGTTATATTGACCTGGATTATTAGGACACGGGTTAGGTTCCTTGCAGAATCTTAAATTTCAATGAGAATCGTTATTATGATTTATGACCGTTCCTTATTTGCTAATCTCAACTGCAAAAACTAATCAGTAATCAAAATGACAGTAGTCAGTAGGTCAAAAAGTTAGGCTTATGCAAAGTTCATTACTAACTGGAGGCCAGGAGGGTGCTACCAAAAGCGACTAACTAAATACTTAATGAAACCAGATAGATTTGAAAGCATACCTCCTTGCATCTTGGAAACTGTTGATGCAATAGAACCTTTGTTAAGCTGCATCAAAAAGCGAAAACCAAATTCAGCAAGCTTAGGCTCCATGGATTCAACGAAAACTATGTTACTTGTCCTGACGTCGCCGTGAGGAATTGCAGGATGACAATTATGATGAAGAAAACAAAGCCCTTGTGCAATGCCTAACACAATCTTATACTTGTAAGCCCAATCAAGCTCCAAGTTGATTTTCTCAGCCAAGCTACCTTTCGGCAAGAAATCATATAGAAGATACAAAAGATCCTTGTTATAGCAATAACCAAGCAATCTAATGAGGTTCTTGTGCCTCGTGTTACCCAATCGGACAATTAGCTCTTCCATAACCTCCATTTTCTCCGGATTCAACTCAATCTTCTTCACTAAAACCGTAATTCCTGTCGGCAGTGTGATTTTGCAGGCTGGAGACGGTGTCAATGGATATGGCATCGTCTCTGTTGAATCAAAGCTCTTTAAAACGTCATCTGCAGTGAAGTTAGGCAACCCATCAAAAGAGACCATCTTCCATTGGCCTCTTTTCCTCACTTTCTGGACATAGCATACCCCAAAAATAGCTAGTGCTATGAAAGCAACAACAGTTGCACAAAGTATCAGTACCCACAAAAACTCAGCCTGTACTTTCTTTGTATTTGAGCATGGCGTCAATGGCACCCCACATAGCTTAGGATTCCCCAAAAAGGCACTGCCATCCATCAACTTAAAATTATTGCTTTCTGGGATTGAACCAGATATATCATTGAATGACACATTTAGCAGCTGTAAACTGGAACAACGTCCCAATTCTTCTGGAATTGTACCACTTAGATTATTATGAGACAAGTCCACTAAACTTAGAAACTGGCATTCTGAAATGCTCTCAGGAACATCCCCAGAGAAATGGTTTAAGCTAAGTTCCACAACATTGAGAGATTTACAAGATTTAAAAGGTGGGATATCGCCTGATATGTTACAGGAAGATGCTGAGAAATTCTGAAGAGCGGGTAAAGACCATATTTTTGGAGGAAGAACACCTCCAAGCTCTAAGTTGTCAGAAACATTGAAGTACTCAAGTTTAGAACCAAGAGTGATACCCTCAGGTACACCACTAGTGAAACTGTTTCTAGATAAATCAACATATGAGATATCAGGAAGACTAGTCAAGTCCAATGAAATAGGGCCTGTGAGTGAATTGTCTTCGAAACGAATACGAACAAGAGTAGGGCAATTAGAGAGGAAAAGAGGAAGCTCACCAGTAAAAAAGTTGGAAAACAATATGAGCTTTGAGAGCATGCCATTAGCACATAGATTAGGCGGTATGCTACCGTTGAAATTGTTAGTTGAAACATCTAAAATTTGCAGTTTTGAGTTGATACCCAGGTTATGTGGAAGTGAACCAGTAAAGGAGTTACTCCAAATTAATAGAGTTTCCAACATAGGAAGTTCAGTTATAGCCTGAGGAATAGTGCCATCCATTTCATTGTACATAAGGCTGAGCAAACTAAGATTCTTTAACTCCGAAAAGCTCTCTGGAATTCCTCCAGATATAAAATTGTCAGAAAGATCCAAGCTTTTCAGAGAAACCAATTTGCTCAACTCTTTAGGAAGCAATCCTTGAATTTGGTTTCTGAACAGGAAAAGCGATTCGAGTTTCGTCAGATTGCTAAGCTCTTTTGGAAGTACACCTGAGAGATTGGCACCAGCAATATCAAGGTATTGAAGCTCACTCATGTTACTAATTTGCCAAGGAATGCCTCCCTGGTAAGAGTTATAACCAATTTCCATATGGGTAAGTGTCTGAAGTTTGCCTAAATCAGGAGGAATTTCACCACCCAATAAATTACCAGCCAATTGGATAAACTGTAAATTCTTGAAGTTTCCATATTCTTTAGGAATTGACCCACTGAAGTAACTCCCAGCTAAGTTGACAACTTTGAGTGACTCAATCTCTGAAACTTCAACAGGTAATGTACCTGAAAAACTGTTGCTGAAAGCATTAAGCACAACCAGCTTCTTCAACCCAGAAACCCCATTTGGAAAATGACCTGCAAAACTGTTTCTGCTGATATCCAAGCTTCTCAAATTTGTCAAATTAAAAATGAAAACCGGAAACGGTCCCGAAAACTGGTTATGGCTAAGATTAAGGGTGACAAGATCATCAAAAACATCCAAGAGTTTCCCTGAAAGTTGACCAGAAAGACCTCTACCTGAGAGGTCCAACCCAATGACCATAGTAGAATTATTGTTGCAGGAAACACCAGACCATGAACATGCTGCAATTGCAGCAGTTGGGTCTTCTCCAGAAGGCAAAAACCAGTCTCCCAACCCATTGTAGTGATCAACAAGCTCAGATTTTAAGCTTAGAAGAGCATCAGAATACACATCAGATGCCCCTAATACTACTGGGATGGCAATATAAGCAAGTACAACAAGGTTTAAACAAAATGAGGTTGGATTTATGCACTCCATTGAAATTTGGAGCAGAAATGTAATATTGAAAACAGTAAATGTAGAGAGTGAGCGAGTGAGGCCCAACTTTGGTTTTATGGAAATGAGTGGAAAGTTGTGTTATGTGGTATAGTGGAAGTAAAGAATCATGGCATCATATTGCATGGGGAACAGAGAAATAAGTATACATTATTACGAGTCTCCCTTATTCGTGGCCTCTCGGTTAATCTGGGTGTTACAAAGTGGTATCAGAGCATTAAATTTTGGAGCCTAACCAATGAATCCAATGAACATAGTTGTGTCAATTAAAATGAACCCGGTTTAAGTGGTAGGGGCAATCTTGGGAGACGTCTCAAGTTTGTACTCTTATTCTCTTGACTTAAGTCGGTCACTACGCTGGGGAAATAAAAAGAGGCACTCTTGTGTGCATAGTAGATGTCTTTATGTTTATTGTGCATGAATTGAATGCCTATGTAAGTAATGATATGGTATGAAGGAGAAATTGGTAATGTTGGTTGATTCATCTATGTGCTCATATGAGTAATGGAATGGTTAAGATGTATGTTGAATATCGCTCACATGTTAGCTTGTTGTTACTACCTATGATAGCGTTCAAGTGTGATATATACAATGTAGTGACGTGTAGTAATATACGATAATTGTATGTATAAGGGCCTATGGAGAGCAAATAATGCGTTTTAGACCGAACTTGGAGGGACATTCGGCCAAGTGGGCAGGAAACTCAGTCGAGTTGAGGACACTCAACCGAGTATCCCCGCCACTCGGCCGAGTGGATGGGATGGGGAAACATGGGGAGTCCTGCCAGTTTTGCACTCGACCGAGCAAATGAGGAACTCGACCGAGCAAATGAGGAACTCGACCGAGTGAGTCATGTACTCGGCCGAGTGACACTCGTACTCGACCGAGTGAAAGTTGGGGCAGACTCAAAAGTTCCTGGAAGTTTGGCACTCGGCTGATTACGGAGGGCACTCGACCGAGTGAAAGCCCACTCGACTGAGTGAGCACCCGAGCACTCGACCAAGTGGTCCCAATAGGAGTTCAAATGGTGATTTGACTTCTATGTGGGGATACTCTAACACTTCCTTAGGCTTTTGAAGTCAAGATGCTGATAACTAGGAGGGCATAAATAAAATAATTCAAAATTACATAAATAAAATATGACATTCATCAATAAATATGTAGCATTATTATATGATTCTACCATGCCATATGAATGTGCCAAATCTCCCTATTTAAACCTTATATCGTATATAACCCGGTTTATGGAAATGCATGATAATAACATTTTAAAATCACTAAACAATACTTAAATCATATTTAAGACTAATTTAATTATCCTAACTGTTTTAGGACTCGAAATTCAGTCTTTACTCAATTTTGGACAATAATTCAACTCGGCTTTACAATATTGCTCATTTTTAACCCGAAAATCATAACTTTTATGAAATAAATCAAAATTTAATTACAATAATTCCAAAATTTGAATTTTAAATTTTTGAACATTCTATAATATTACCATGACACTCATAATGTCAAAAATTAGGGTTAAAAATTTTGAATTAATTTAGAGAAAAATTGGATGCGATTTATCGGTTTTATCAAATAAAACACTTAAAGCATATGAAAATTAATCCAATCAATTTTATAACTTTAGATCTGTCATGTGGGACACAAACATAACCCAAAATAATTTTCTCATGCCATGAAATTTAATTTAGCTATTTTTGCCAAAATAGTCACTATTTATGACATTTTTACCATAAAAATTCATAAATCATGCAAAATAAATCTTATTCAACTAAAATTTTACATACAGTGAGTAAAAGGTTCATATGACAACATATTAAAATTTTGTCACCTAATTTGAAGTTTAACCAATTCTAGTCATTTAACCTCCATTTTTACCATTTTTATAATATAAAAATCATAATACATGCAAAATTGATCACCTTGAATCGAAATTTTACATACAATAAGTAAAATATGAATATGAGGTCATACTAAAATTTCATGTTCAGATTCAAAGTTTAATTATTTTTAGTACGTTAAACACCATTTTTCTCATAAAAATGTAATTAAAATACTAAAAATCACAAATGAGCAATAAAAATTTCCATAAAACATAAAAATGACCGAAATACATTTTAGGACCAGAATATTAACATGCATGCAAAATTTCGTGGCCTATCTTATATGTCACAAATTTTCGGTT
>JAOWBH010145663.1:0-10103 GCA_028566215.1 Silene coronaria | reverse complement strand
GACACACCCTTTTTAAAAAATTTAAGTTTTTTAAAAACTCAAAAACTATCTTTTTGACATTAAAAATAGAAGCAACAATTTGATGTTTTTGATTTTGCAAAACACTTTAGAAGATTGAAAACAAAAATTCATTTTTAACAAGTTAGACTAAACATACTTATTCCTTTGTAAACATGTAAACACGAGATACGATCTTTTTAAATTTCCAGATAAAAAAATTGAGTAACACGTTCAAAATATCAAATAATAGGGGGTTATCGTGTCAAAATTTTCCGTTAAAAAAAATGAGGTCCCTGCTAAATACTAGGATTATTTCTTACTTGGAAAGTTGTTGAACCCTAGTTCAGATCGCTAATATCCCTCACCCCTCAAATTATTTAACAAAATCCATTTTATTTCTTCCAACCACAGATAATCAAATAAAAACACACACTCAATTCTTCCCAGAGAAACCCAGTGAAAAAGAATCAGCCCAGAAATCTTTGGTTGTTTTGTTTGGGCGGTGAGTTACTTGTTTAACATGTGATTTTATATTATATTCATTAAGGGGAGAATTTCATGCAATTTTTGACGATTACAATTCAATTCCTTCCTTAATTCGGTCCGTATATTTGTTATTTTTATCGAATTTTAGATTTTGAATCAACCTGATAATTTGCATGTTCTTTGATTTTATTATGTCATGGGTAAAATTTCAAATTTATCAAAGTGGCCCATCAATTGTGTTGTAATTTAAATACAATGGGTCATTGAATTATATGTTATGATTGTTTTTACTGTTATAATTAGTATGATTAGGAGTAAACAGTTAACAGTGCTGTACAAATTTTGGGTTTTTCAGGTTTTGAATTGTTGATGATGATCCATGCAACCACATTGCCAGGCCAATCATCTGTAAAAATGGAGCCTTCCAGTGATTTCAAGGTATTTCTTTGGATTATTGGTGTTTAATATTTCATCAATTTGATTTCGAGTTCGTGTCTCGGGTTAGATAGTTTTAATGTTAGATGTAGTGAGGTATAGGGTTTGTTTGGATACTCCATTCGTCTCAATTAATTGTTTACTTTTGATTAAAATAAAATACTCATCGCAACAAATAAAAGGTTAAAAAATGAATGGGACGGACGGAGTGGAATTTCAGGTGGAAAAACCAGAGGAGGGGGATGAATCGGAGGGAACTCAGGGAAGGGGAGGAGATGGAAATGGAAATGAAACTAGGATTTTTCCCTCCAAATGTTTTTAATGTTAGAAGGATTTTGATTTGGCTTGCCATCCATTCTCATTTAACGAAACTAAGCAACGGATTGAATTTATCCCATTCCCTTTGCCTACAAATCCCTCTTATCAAACTCGAGTTAAAGTTTAGGGTGAATTTTGAGTGTTTAAGGTCGTAAACTCACTTGTAACCCTAATTTATCATGTGTGATGGTGAGAATGCGTGACTGTCTCATCCAAGGTTTGACATTTTATGAATACAACAAATAAATTGTCTTGCTTATGTTGACGTATAGTGTGTCAATAACTATCTTAAAACAAGAGTAATAAGTGAAAACTTGGGAAGTCATTACTTTACTTGATTGTATCTTTGTTAGTTAGTTCGTTAGTATTTAGTTACTGATCTCACACGTAGGTTTCTAGCCGTTTTTCAGAACTTATAGTGTTAGGGTATCTCAGTTTACTGCTGGCGTGGCAAAGTTATGAAGGAAGAAATACTCAGTTGTAGGCTTCTATAGATCTACGAGCCCGTTATTGTCTTTGAATGTGGCTAATGAAAGAGGGACATTTTCGGTTTCAGGCGCCTTCAAATACAACAAAAGTAGAAAAGGGTGATGATGATGTGCAACATTTTAAACATCTTGTCAATACGATGTCATCTCAGGTTAACATGGTTAGTTTCACGACATTCCTTTAAAGTTGGGTTCATATCGCTTTGTATACTTGGAACTTAATTATTAGCTTGTCATTATTGTCATGTGTCCATTTATTCATTTTACCCTTAACTGTGCCTTTTTACATTATATGTTAATTGGATGGATGATATTATATCTCGTTTTGCGACTTGATCTCGGATTCGAATGTCTTTGCTTAATCTTGGTCATTTTGATATAAAGGCAATATTTTAAAAAGTGCACCCGGGAGTATGGATATCCGTGCACGGTATACAATATTCTTCAATATGAGTTAGTGTATTCATTAAATTGAGTTGCTATTTTCTTCCAAATGAGTTACCTTATACATCAAATGAACGAGTTAACTGTTAACATATTTATCAAAACGATATAACAAAATTATTTGGTTTAGTTGTCAATTTGTTTGCTGAATATAGTAATTTGTTTCAATTAATATGTTAAATCAATTTTGATGAAGATAGTACTTTGTAATTTTTTTTGATGAATGCACAACATGAGAATATGAAGTCGTGTTCTCCTGGGTATACAGTATATTTTACCTAGAATAATGAGAAGGATCGCTTATTATGGTACTGATAGTTCATGTTTTGAAAATATGTCCACTTCTAGTCTTCTATGAACTTGTAATACATAGTAGTGGTTTGCTTACAAGTCAGTTTTTTTTTTTCCAGAATTGGTACACATATGTAGTGTGCCTGCAGTTTGAAATGTCTTGATGTTACATTGATAACAGTTAGAGCATAAAGTAGAGGAAGTGGAGCGCTTCTACTCTAGCAATAGGAAAAAGCTTTCTATGATCTCTAAAAACAAAGATAAAGGTAGGCTTATCATTAGCATCAAGAAGCAGCTGCAGCAGGATCAAAAAGCTCCTTCTGAGAGTATGCAAGAGCTTATTTTCCAGTTTGGAAAAATATTGAATCAGGTGCCTTCTCTAAAGTTCCTTGCTTTAATGTAATAGATTTTACGATTCTCCCCAATGAAGTCCAGCTCTTTCTTTTTAGTCACATATATACCTAGTTATCTGCAATGATCTGATGTGTTTTTTCCTTTCTAGTCACCATGGATTTCTTATGTTCATAGAATCATAGTTAAAAGTTGATAATATCTATATCATCATACATTAGTGGGCGGAATGAATTAGTCTCATTTATGGGTAGCTTTAGTTTGTGTACTTTCTTGTAGGCTATGATATGATGACATTTAAGGTTGATCTGATACTGTTTTCTTTTGTTGGAAGATATAAAGAGGGGAAATAAAGGTTAGAAAGGCATTACATTTATATCCTCCTTTTTCAGAAACTAATATGGTCATTAGTGTCCACTATGCTTCATTTACAGTTACCTAGGACCCAAGCAGCTGCATGGCATTACATATAAATCCATTTATATATCCAAAAATGGAAGGGAATAAATCCGTTAAATTTGTCTCCCCTTCCTTTGCGTTCTTTGCCCAATTATTATTGAAATATCTGAATATAGGAAATTGTCACCCCCTTTCTATCTCTGTTCTTTCATATCCATCAATTCAAACTAGCTGTATGGCTGTGAGAGAACCAAGAAAGATGTTATTTGGCCTATTGGGGGAATAAAATATTAGGGTTATTCTGGAGGAATAATATATTAGGAAACATATAGAGTTTACGAGTTTGTGTCACTTTATATGCTATTTCCTTTTCTTTTTCTTAACGGCCACTTTACTACAGTGTTGCCTAGTTATCAAAAATTATTTTTGTCTGTGCTCTTTAGTTATGTCCTACTTTTCTTTTTAGATTATTCAGAGGAAAGGTACACGATCTTCCCAGGATTCTGTAGATGACGATCTTGGCTTGCATAATTGCGCCGAGGTTACACTCAGGAACTGATCTCGATTATTGAGTCTCATCTTGTCATTTCACACTCACCATCTGTTGACTATGGCTTGTGTAGCTTAATGGAAAGCCCAGGGATTTCAGCTCTATAAAAAGGCGTATGGAAATTAAGGACGGTACCGGCTACAATCATGTTCGGGAAATTTATTCTGATGTAAGATCAGTTTTAAAGAATGCTATGAAATGTAACGATGAAAGGAGTGATGAACATGTTACAGCCAACACTTTACTGGCAAAGTTTGAAGAGAAGTGGCTTTTACTTTTGCCGAAAGTCATGCAAGAGGTAAGCTTTTGGATATTCTAGGTTGCCTAAAGTCCCCTTTTTCAGGGATTTAGTTACAGGTCAGCTCAATAACTGCTTTAAGCTATTTTGCCAATGATCTTGGATCTAGTATTTTATTGCATATGTACTTTTGTAGGATGAAAGAATGGAAGATGACCATGATGTCCAACTGGCTGATCATGCTCGGATGGCAAGGGACATAAGTGGGGAGGTGACGATTTCTCTGTACATTATAGCTTTAGTTGTCGTTTGGTTGACATTTTAGAACATGTGAACTGGAGGAAGAGATAAGTCCTAGGAATTTCTAGTTCTTACAAAATGTGGTTAGTTGCTTGCCCATTCCCCCTTGAACAGTTAGGTGAGATTTATCTGGAAGACTATTCCCTTACCTTTTATTTAAATAGAGGATAGGAGGAATGGTTGGGAGACCAAGTGACGGGGGTAATTTCTTTTTGTTTGGGTAGTAAAATGGGCTGGAGGCAAGGGAAATGGAGGGATGTGTTTTCCCTTCTACAAGAATATTAAAGCCTTCTGACATGGAAATAATTTGGAAGGAAAACACCGTAACCCTTAACAAGAATGTCAACTTGCAATGTAGGATTTGATCATAACTTTTAACGTTTTGCTCTTCTCTTTGTTTCTGTTTGTGCAGCTCCGTGATATTGAAGAGCATTTGAATGGAGTTAAAGAGCAAGTGCTTCAAAAGTGTAGGTCTGTCTAACAAACAATTTGTTAAGTTTCATAATTTGAGACATCATGAGTATCTTTGCTTTGTCGAATATTTGATGGTGATTGCTGTTGAGTAAATGAATAACTCACAGGAAGGTGATTCGATCATGTGGGTTGTGTTTGCCTTCTCATTGATTTTCCTATCACAATGCATTTTTGTAGAAAAATGTCAACTCTGGAGAAAAGAGAAATCGGAAAAGCTCTTACACAGCTATCAGCTGAAGATCTAAGGCAGGCTTTAGAAATTGTTGCGCAGAGCAATCCTGCTTTCCAGGCGAGTGCAGAAGAGGTTGACCTTGACATAGATGCACAGGTACTTTACAGTTTTCTCATGTGACTGTGTCATATTGCCTTGAATGAATCTTGTATGAGACAGTCCCACATGTGAAACAAACCCAAGTTCTGTGTAGTTCTCATTTACTTATAGGGTTAGTGGTTTATCTCACATCACATATGAGACCGTCGGCAAATTGCCTTTTTCTTGTTCAGATAGGTACTTGAGTTTTATGGTGGATTTTTCTAATTAGTTGACTGTAACGTGCAACACTACAGAGCGAATACACACTACGGAGGTTGAAGTATTTTATTATGGATGTGTACCAAGCTCGGGAAAAACCAATGCGTAGTGTTGGCAGGGACAATACTGATAATAACGAAGATGCTAATACAGACAAAGCTCACAACTCCAACTTTAAGCGAAAAAGAGAGATTCTTGATGGCAGTGGTAAAACTGCGAAGAAAAAGGTCAAAACGCATGGCTAAATAGGGTAATTGACACTACTTTTTTGAGTCATTCTTGTGGATGTTCGAAATTCAATGGGAAGCTATCTGCATTTAGACTCTTTTTTTTCTTGTAGTTTGAGAAATATATTATTTTCTACATTCTGGGCAGGGGCGGGTAGAAGTATCAATACTGAGCATGTACCAGCCATCTAGAGACGTCTTTTCTAGATGACATTAATGAAAACACTTTGAAAATTGCATCAAATGACTACTGCTTCAAAATATAAAGAAGCATAATCAGTTTTAGTGTGACATTGCTACTTGTTACCTTCTATGTACATTTTTTTTTTTTTACAAATTACTAGCTAATATAAAAAATATAAAACTTGCTACCCGAAAAACCTTTGTTTTACCTAGTGCTACCATAAATGAGTTCGGACCTGTTTTTGTTTATTTTCCGTTAAAATTTGCAGTTACCTCGAAAATAAATGTAAATTTTTCTTCTTTCTACCAAAATACCCTGTTATCATTCAATTCCAGTTCATTTTTCCTCTTCTATCGTCATCCATCTCCTCCATCATTATCATCTACAACTTATTCCTTAATTTCTTTTCTCCCCAGTCCCCAAACTAAAAATAAGATTGATTGAAGTCAATTCTCTCTCTTTCAATGAAACTCAAATTAAGCAACCCTCATTCACCCCCATTTTTCTTGTACTACGTATTAGTCACATTGCCAACTCTTTCCCAAATCTATGCCAACGACTGCCTTTTTGTTCTCACCGACTTTTGTTGGTTTCCGTAGATTGAATTTTTAGAGGGAGGGGAGGGAGAGTTTACAAAGCTAGAGTAAGGGCTAATTGGCAATTATGCAATGAAAGTTACAAGTATACCAGCGATTTTTTCATAATATTTTCGACAGAAAATTTAAAGAGGTAGCGATCTGTAACAAAAATGTACTTGTTAGGTTGTAGGTTTTAAAAAATTTCTTATTTCTTATTAGGACACAGATGGTAGTATTGTAGTAAGTACCAATTTAGCCTAATCCAAAACCAAAGAAATTGTTTTTCTCAAAAAAAAAAAAACCAGAGAAATTGTTACGAGTTTACTCTGGTAATGTAAACTAAAGGAAATTGTTACGAGTCTACTCTGGAAATGTAAACTAGTTACTAAGCAATGCCGGCTTGAAATATGATGATAACTGATGGAGCCATTTGTGTTCAATTGCAGATTGACAGAAGTTTTCCAGTTCTGTTGGTTTTCAGTTGTTTCTGTTATATTAGACTTTTAGTCCTCTTCTGCCAGAATGCTCTGCAACTCCCTGGAATCCTCAATACTGATCACATATCTCTGAGCTTGGTCAAACTGATATGTATTTCTGAGCTTGGTCCACTGATAAGTTCTAGAGGCCTCTGCAATCTCTGCCTTTTGATACGTTGACAACATATCAAAGTCTCTTGTGTCGGACTAAGGAGCTTGAATGTATGCAAATTTAACCTGTATTGTGAAGACAGAGGGATAAGGGAAGTCGGCAGCTATGATTTATTCGTACTTCAACCACAGCATGTCGGACTTGGTCAACTTCAACCACAGCATGTCGATATTAATTACTGTATTGAACTGGTGTTCTCAATTTTGTTCATCTCTGAAACAGTGAAGGCAGGGTTTTTTAAACTTGTAAATTGACTACACTTATATAGGTCGATTGAAGTCAAAATATTATCTTCATCCCAAATTCTCCGTTCTCAATTGATTTTGGTGGCCCGTTAATAATAATCTTTTACTTACTTTGCGGGATATAAATGGATGTTATGCTACATGGCCTTTTTTTATTTTATCGAAAGAATATTATAAAATAGGATAAAGTGAGCATCATCATAGAACTCCGTCTGGCAATTTGTATAACTGGATTTTAGAATGCTACTCAATAGGTTGTTTGAATATGCTACTATTAGTGGTATATTGAAAAATACAGAGTATTAACAGAACACAATGGATTAGTAGATTTACGGGCTGATATATAAAATTATAAATTACTACTATTTGTATTACTTATGCCATGAGTTAGGCTGTGTTTAACGGGGGTTTGAGGGGGAGTTTGAGGATGAGACTCAACTACTTTTTTGGGTATGAAGGGGATAAAGTAGTGGGGATGATGGGGGAGTATGAAGTGGAGTCTTGGGTTTTCAAGACCCGTGCTCATACTCAACAATGGGTAGTGGAGTAATATTTTATTATTTATTGGTAGATATTTTATTATTTATTGGTAGATTTTATTTATATAGTCGGTCTTATTTCAGACGGTCTAAAATAAGACGGATCAAATGTCAACATTTTTTTAAAGAATGCAATCATTTTATCAAAAAATAATACGGAGTAACATTTTATCGTAAAATGACAACATTTTGTTCGTCTTATTTCAGACGGGTTTTATTTAATATTTGATTTATTTAAGTGAAAATTTAGTTTGTAATATATTTTTTTAATGTTGAAAATTAAAAAATATATTTCACAAGTTTTATTTAATATTTGATTTATTTAACTGAAAATTATGTCATTAATAAAATAAATAAAGATATTGATGTAATGAAATATAAAAGTAAAAAAAGTTGAGTGGAAAGTTGATATGGTAAAGTCTGAATGAGTATGAGTATAAAATGTCTTTTTTTTATGTGAGTCTGAGTGTGAGTCTGAAGAATAAAAAGTTAGTGAAAAGCTGAGGTGACAGAGTCTGAAGTCTGAAAATGAGTATGTGGATAAATGTAGTCTAAGACTCCATATATCCGACTCTCTTTATCCCGCTATTTGAGGGAGTCATTGAGGCATTGGAGAGTGGGGACTGCGGGATTGGGGTATTGTTGTTGTTGTTATTGATAAAATCCTCTTACGTGTATCATTTTTCTTCCTTTCCACGTAAGCTTTTAATTTAATTTAATATCATCATGAACTTATTCAAAGAACTTTATGCTTCTCTGCCTCCCACTGATTGGACAAATTTACCCCTAGTACCTTCTCAAATACGTTACTCTCAAATCCATGTCCACTTTCCATGAACCAACGTATAACAAAAGTCCACCATACACGGTTTACACCACGCAGCACTCTAGAACCAACTCAAGGGTAAAATCGTCATTCCATATTATAACAGCTGTCAAATATTTATTATTTCTTGACTAATAATCAACACCAACTCTCGTTTATAAAACCGTGTTATACTCAACTCCATCCAAAATCCCCAAATTGATTTCGATTTTCAAAACCCTAAACTTTAACATTTTCAAATTTCTTCAATTCAACAGATTTTTTTAATTGAATCAATGGCGGATAATCAGATGAACGATGCTACTAGTTTTCAACAAGCCGACGTACCGATTTTATGCGCGAAAGGTTGCGGATTTTTCGGAACATCTTCGACGATGAACATGTGCTCGAAATGTTACCGTGACCACCATATGGCGGCGGAGAACGCGGCATCGGCGAAACTCGCCGTCGAGAAATCCCTCTTATCTCCGGCGAGGCCGACGCTTTGTTTTTCCGGCGGATCGTCGTCGAATACGGCGGCTGTCGCGGCGGCGGAGGAGAAGGTTGTTGAAATGGTGAAGGATGCGGAAACGGAGACGAAAGCGAAGGTGAAGAATAGGTGTGGTTGTTGCAATAAGAAGGTAGGGGTGGTAGGGTTTCAGTGTAGGTGTGGGAGTACGTTTTGCGGAACCCATAGGTATCCGGAGGAGCATAAGTGTACATTTGATTATGTCGAAGCGGGCAAAAATGCGATTGCGAAAGCGAATCCTGTCGTTAAAGCTGATAAAATTAATAGATTTTAGTTTAATTATTTGTAATTTAATGTAATGCTTTCATGGTGGTTGTTGGAGAAACTTTGTTTTACGGATTGCGATTATTATTAATTCCAGTGCCCGGTTTCTTCCAATTGTTTGTGTTTATGAATTGCGGTTATCATTGTTGTTGTTGTGAACTTGTGGATGCTATGTTTGTAATTGTAGGGTACAAGAATCGCGCATTGAACGAAATTGAGACTCGTACTCCTGGGACATTTTGAAAAATGTAAAATGTATTGAAATTGGATGGTTGATTGCCAATTTTAACTCGTTTGTATGCATGAATCATGATTCATGATATAATAACATACTTGTAATGGTTCTGGTCAAGGCACCTTCCTTGAAGGTACTAGCACGTAATTGCTGCTGATTTCTTGGCAGTTATTCGAAAATTATCAGTAATCAGTATGATTGTATGTTCTGTTCGTATTTATATTAGTTCAAGGGCGCGGATGTTGTAATGTTACGGTGATTAATCCTTATTTACCAACTTAGGTCCCGTATTTTTCTTAAATTGAACAGACCCGATTGAGGTGAAAAGGAAAATTGAACTGAACTAAATTGATAGGTCTTATATAACATAATATATTAAATCTGAGCTGAATTGAAATTAAGTTTATTAGAAATCGGCCTAGGTAAATAGTGTTTGGCGTGACTTTTAAATTAATGTTTTTGTCTTTTAGCGGTAGAAGGTGGAATCAGCAAGTTGATAACAGCCATCGTTTTGTAAGAACAAAAAATGCAATATCAGTAAGG
>JAOWBH010145653.1:0-12764 GCA_028566215.1 Silene coronaria | reverse complement strand
ATATGATAGTAATCACTCATTTGAATAGTAAAAATAACAATATTAACAGCGGGAGTAGTGAAAGTACTAGAAGCAACCACAAGAGTAGTGAAATTATCAATATTAATGCGGCGGTAGTAAAAGTAACAATAATTGCTGCGGAAGCAGCGAAAGTAACAATGATTACGAGAGAAGTAGTGAAATGTTATTACTAATGTTACTTAATAACAGTAAAATATTAATAGTGGGAGTAGTAAATTTATCTCATAATTCATTTTATCGTAATTTTAAGTTATATCATAGAAAAATATATTAAAGATCATCGATTTATAAGTTATGCAACTTTATATTAGTTTTATTTAATTGAAACTAAATTTTAATGATAAATAGAGGTAGCTCGGGCGAAGCTGGACACCAATACTAATAGTGTTATATATTTCAACAACTCCTTTTAATTCATACTTCAAATCGGAGTAAATTACAAAAACAGTTCATCTCCGACCAAATTGCTCCAAGACCAAAATAATAGCCCCACATAGACAAGTCACATTTTGATAGTACTTTAATTTTAAGCATTTTCAGGGGGGAAAAAGGTTGATTTATTTTGGCATTTTCCTAATTTGGATGTATTACATTGATCAAATCATAAAAAGAGGAATAATGAGAATGGCCATCACGTTAGCAAAATAAAGCGCAGCATTATTCCATAAATATTATTTGTTAAATGAAGAATAATATAAATATAAGATATAGATTTAGCCAGTTAATCATGTTGGATGATTTATTCCCTGCATGTTTATTAGGATTCAGTCCATGATTTTACCCAGCTAATCACCTTATAAATTAGCATTATTTCTAAGTTTTATCATAAGGTCAACTAATCTAGATTCAATTGATATATGTAATTATGTATACTATTTACACACGAAACTAGTTGTATTATAATTAAATAAATTATTATCAGTGTGTAATTAAGCTTATCTTTGAGATTGAATCACTCTACCACTTTCTATATGTACTTGGTCTTGAAAGTTATGTTTAAGCGTGTAATTATAATTACGTCATGTTAAATTACAATGTTAACGTGTCGTGGACAAAGTATACTCGAAGCAAATTTACCTTGACACTGTACAATTGACGTTTTCCCATGCTTAAGACAACAAAGTTATCCGTTTTATCTCTAAAATCGATTGAATGACTAGTTTACTGCCACATGATGATAGTAGATTAGTAGGGAGAAAAAAAATCTTATTTATTTTAATACAAGAACATTTAAAGCATTCTCATTAGCCCACGTCATTTTATGTAGGTTTTATTTTTTATTTTTATCACCAAAAAAATTAGTAATGGTGGGCCCGGCTGAAAATACATGAGAATTAATTACTTTGTTTACATTGTAGATCATTGCTTATAACTTAGTAAATTATTTTATACGTTGATTAGTACGATTTTCATTGTCAATTTTAACAATATCGAGTAAATCAGAAAAAAGACATTGTAATACTAGTCGCTTTAAAGTATTTTTGAAACAATATGACTAAAAATGGTAGTTATGATTTTTGTGTTACCATTTACTTATGATTGTATATTGTAACATCGTTATTATTTTTCAAATTTATTTTATGTTCATCAGGTTTTGATATATTTTATTTGAATATAAACTGTATCGTTAATATTACAACATTTTTAGTACATCAGTCATATACACACTTATTAATGATTGCATATGAAATTATATTTCAAATCAAAAATCTTAAATATGACTAATCATTATTTTAAACATTCTTCAGAAATAACAACATTTGAAACTGTAATTCCGTATAATTTGCACGGGATTGAAACTAGTTAAGTATATCCTAGGCAACTTGTCTTGTCACCAAATATCTACTATGTGTACGTTTCTTGTTTAAAACGAAAACGTCCCTCTTAAACAAGATTTTGGGTTCTCATGATTAGCGCAACATAACACTCTTTCAAATTGTGTCCCCTAAAATGAAAATGTAAGAACTCGAATGCATGTGGTTGTTAGTATTTGTGATGTATTTTTGGTGATGAAATAGTTCATTCAAATGCTTGATTAGTAGATTTAGTGTGATTTCTTTTGGCGCATTAAAGAATAATGAAAAAGTTAAAATGGAAGTATTAGCAAGTAAAAAACAAAGTTGTATGCGCAAGGTGCAGAGGATGATGGTGGCGACTGGCGAGCACATGCATAAGACATACATGTCCGATAATGATATAGGTTCATACCGGATATTAATAATAGGACACTAACACCAATGTTTACTTTCTACAATAATACTCCTCTTTCACAAACATTCAGTAATATGACATACATAAGAGCGAGATAATATTGAAAACATATAAAATCAAAAGAGTGATTGATATTGAAACACGGTACTATTCGATAACGTCTATCAAATAAACAAGTTTACATATGAGAGAATGAACCATGATCAAGGACAGGAAACATACAACATATGCACGGTAGAAGAAGATATTTGTAGCCATCTACTACTTTTTGTATTAAAAAAAAAAAAAAATGCGTTGGAATCCATGGAATCAGTATCAAAACAACAACCCTCCAAAATCCCAAATAAAAAATATGCAAATCTGATAGTAATAAAAAAGTCGATCTATTTAAGTTGTCACTATCTTCCTCTAGTCTTCGCCAATCAAATTGTACAACATGTAAAAAACAAAACATGTAATACTTATAAACATCCAAAAATCCAATAACTATGGAGCAATTATTTTCGAGTTTCAATTCAATGTTTGATGCAACTACTCTTTAATAACAACAATTATACAACCCATCTTTTTTTTTTGGGTAAATAAAAATACAACTACATACATACATAATAAGTCATATAGTATATAATTATTAGTGTGAATCTAGAATCATTACGTTAATGGACCTTGATTTGGGTTACCCGGATGCATCTTGGACCATGGATCAGCCTTTTTCACCACTTTGGGCTTTCTCCGACCCGGCACGCTTTCCCGACGAATGCGACCCTTCTGTCGCCGGATACTTCTTCTCTGCCGATGTGTCCGCCTCGTCTCCTTGTATGTTTCACATTTACCTTGTTTCTTTTCTCCTATTTCCTTCTTTTATTGATAAAAATTACAACGTTTTTAGAGCTTGTTTGGGATGAAGGTATTAAGTGACTTTTTAGGTCTTGCATGGATTGGAGTAAAATTGACTACAAATAAAGAAATTATGTCAATACAAGAAACTCCTTAACTATTTCAACCAGTTTCTAAAAGCCTAGAACCGATTTTATCAAAATAAGGAACTTTTATCATTGAGAAGGAATAAGAATTTCATTTATCATCACCTGGCCCTAACAAATTACGAGTATGATTTTGTTTCGTAAAATATAAACCATATGAATTTCTTGGTCCCGGGTTAAAGATTTTCATATGTATAGTAGTATTTGTGATTTTTAATGTTGATCAGTTGATGGGTAGGTTAAACAAATTAATGTACTCCGTATCATATTCCAACATTCTGCGACGTAGTATATGCATGATGAACATATGAATAACATCTTATCTAAGATATTTTCCTTCTTTAATTAGCTTTGATAATTTTGGGTTATACGGAGTAACAAATTACAGAGTAATATTTGAAGATGTTTTTGTAGAGCGACAAGGATAGTTATTGATGTCAGGATTTGTTAGAGAAGATTACGGTATATTGTCTTCTCTAATAGGATTGTGTTGGTAATAGGTAATCCCGAACCTGTGGCCGAAAACAGTTTTGATGATGGTGAAGTAGAGGATAAAAAGAAGCTGAAAGCTCCATTCATGGCATTCAATCCTTTAGAGAACATGGACGTATCGTTTGTAATAAAAGAGAAGATGAGTCAAGCACTTAGATACTTCAAAGAATCTAATCAACAACATCAGATTTTGGCTCAGGTTTGGGCACCTGTAAGAAATGGAAATCGCTACGTGCTCACTACTTCAGGCCAACCCTTTGTTATAGGACCACATAGTCACGGGTTGAATCAGTACAGGACCGTGTCTTTAAAATACATGTTTGCTGTCGATGGGGAGAGTGATACTACCCTTGGGCTTCCTGGTCGAGTTTTTCGACATAGGTTGCCTGAGTGGACACCAAATGTGCAGTATTATTCGAGTGAAGAGTATTCGAGGGTTAATCATGCTAAGCATTATGATGTCAAAGGTACCTTGGCATTGCCGGTGTTTGAATCTTCTGGACAGTCGTGTGTTGGTGTGATTGAGCTCATTATGACTTCACAGAAGATCAATTATGCTCCTGAAGTGGACAAAGTTTGCAAAGCCCTTGAGGTTGGTTTATTTTATTGCGCAACACCCGACATGCATCTAACCGATTTTACCATCAGTTATATATACAATCCATGGAAGGAGTTTAGCTCGTTTCCAAAGATTACGAGCTAGGCTCAGCTCAAGAAATAACTTTGTTTAGAATTCCTATCTCCCTCTAGGCCGATTGTATATAGAACAGTTGGTAGGATCATTTTGTCCTACGAAATCCCAATTTTTTGTTTAACAAATCATGCTTGTTTAACTCTTAATTTGCAGGCAGTAAATCTCAGGAGTTCAGGAATATTAGATCACCCTAACAATCAGGTAGATTTTTGGAATTCATTGCTTTTAAACTAAAACGAGTATAATTACTAACATGACGATGATAAATATTCAGATCTGCAACGAAAGTCGACAAAATGCACTTGCTGACATCTTGGAAGTACTAACAGAGGTTTGTGAAACGCATAAGTTACCTCTAGCTCAGACATGGATTCCTTGCATGCATCGGAGCATTCTTGCCTATGGCGGTGGTCTGAAGAAGAGTTGTTCTAGCTTTGATGGAAGTTGTATGAGAGAAGTATGCATGTCCACAACTGATGTAGCATTCTATGTAGTAGATGCTCATATGTGGGGTTTCAGGGAGGCTTGCGCCGAGCATCATCTTCAAAAAGGCCAGGGTGTTGTTGGCAATGCATTTTCATCCCATGGACTGTCTTTTTGCACAGATATATCACACTTGTGTAAACTTGATTACCCATTGGTGCATTATGCTCGGATGTTCGGTTTAAGGGGGAGTTTTGCTGTCTGTTTGAGGAGCGAACACACTGGGGATGATGATTATGTACTCGAGTTTTTTCTGCCTTCTAACATTATAGACAGTGCAGAGCAACTGAATTTGTTGGATTCAATTTTAGCGACAATGAAGCCGGATCTACAGTCTCTCATGGTTGCTTCTGGAAACAGTCTGGAAGAAGAAAGAAAACGTATTCAGATCATTGAAGTGTCTTCAGAAGATAATCAAGTTTTGCAGATTGAACCTAACTTGTCGATTAATTCTCTATTTACGTTACAGACAACAAACAGTGTACTACCTTTTGAAATGAACTCTCAGCCACAACTGATGTTCAAAACAGAATTCTTTGATGCAACAAAGAATCTTGATGATTCAAATGGAAGTCGCGATGCCATTTTTTCTGCAGACCATAAAGAGACGACAAAAACCTCCAAAAAAAAGCGCGGTAAAGCTGAGAAACAGATTGGTTTGGATGTTCTTCAACAATATTTTTCTGGGAGTCTTAAAGACGCTGCAAAATGCCTTGGCGGTATAATTTTACTTTTGTCGATTACTCCATAATTCAATTTTCTTTTAAAAGGGTTAGTCCTTAAATAGATTATGGTATTGCTTAACAGTTTGTCCGACAACAATGAAGCGCATATGTAGGCAGCATGGGATATCACGATGGCCATCTCGCAAGATAAACAAGGTGAATCGTTCACTTACGAAGCTCAAGCATGTGATGGAGTCAGTGGAAGGTGGAGATGGAAGATATGACATGACTTATATGGCTCAACCAACCATCCCTATCCCGGCAAGTGAAGCGAGATTAAATGGATCGAACAACAGTAGGACATCAAGTGATGAAGATAGGTTAAATGCAGGAAGTGGGTCTGGGGAGTTCAGCACAGTTGCATCAACTTCTCGTGGATCATCCCACGGCAGTCTAACAACTGATGAGGATAATGCAGGAAGCTCCAAAGATCTAAGAAATTTGTGTCCTTCACCTGTTGATGCCAATTTAGATGATCCGTCTTGTCCGAGCTCATCTTTGAGAGTATCCAGATTTGGTGTTAGACAAGATATGAAGAGTGTGACCATAAAAGCCATATTTAGGCAGGATATAATCCGATTCAGGTTTTCCCTGGCATGTAACATAGTTGAGTTGAAAGAAGAGGTGGGAAAGAGGCTAAAACTGAAAGTTGGAACATTCGAGATCAAGTATCAGGACGACAATCATGACTGGGTATCAATCTCTTGTGAATCGGACCTGGAGGAGTGCTTAAGTAACTCGAAAGCAGGAGGCAGCGATATTATCAGACTGTTCGTTCAGGACCAATCGGGTAATTTGGGAAGTTCGTGTGAAAGCTCGGGGTAGTGACCGTCTTTTAAGGTGTACATATCTCTGTTTAGTCGGTAACCTATAGTTGTTGTAGCATTAACAAAATTTAGAATACTGCAATTCGGAATGTGTAGTTTGAGGCATATAGGTGACGCAGGGAAGCTGCTGCATATAGTTTGACTGTACTACATCAAAGACTCAAGGTTGATGCTTGTTTTCAGTTTTGTAAACTTAAATCTTGTAAATATTTGTAAATTAATGCTCACTTATCACAAAGATAAGTTGATAAGACTACATTGTCATACATACTTCTGCAGAATCATACGTAGGATAATGTTTGGTAGTTACACTCATATTTCCTACTGTACTAATTGACCAATTCTTAGCAATGGTAGATAACACAATTACAAGAAATTATATCGCCAAAAGATTAGATGCATTTCATTCAATAACGAAATGTATACAATTGCAAATTATAGTATGCGCTAGATCAATTCGAAGTATTTCTCCTATATATAAAGACGAGTAAACAATCGCTAAATCTACAAACTTAATTATAATAGCAACCTTCTGCTAGTCTTGCAGACTTGCCTAGTGACAGGGGCGTAATCAGAATCGAACTTTTTGGGTAGCAAAATTTCTTCTTGTAGTTTAGCATCTCTGATAAGATTGCATTTTTAAAGATTTTCTGGTAGCGGAAATCAATAAAGTATTTTCCACCAGCTGCCCGCCTCGTGAATAACATTCAAAAACAAAGACACGAGGCTCCGGGAGATCGATCAATCCCTTCAATTCAAAAACCCCGGGATTACGCTCCTTTCATAACTTGTAAACAATGGCATCAACCTGTATGTTCGCTCCAAGATTACGGTAATTTATTAAAAGACCATTTTAATTAGAAATTAAGAGTTCCCTTTTATATGCATGTTACAGTAGTTAGTGGCAATTTAGCTAGAGTTGGCAAACAGAGACTCGACATGAACCAACACTAATAATTTGTTTATTATATTAATAATTTGATTAAAACACAAACACGCACAATGCAAAAATAGTTGGATGTATTTTAAGCCACAAAAAATAATGGAAGTAATGTGATATATTAGAGAAAGGATGAAGAAACATGCAAATCAAATTAACGAATGCCCTTAATGAAAGTAGTTGGAATAATTGGGGCACGTAAGTAAAAGAATCAAATAAAAAAATCAAATGGCAAATCAAATGGACAATACTCTTAAAATACAAACAAACGAGAGAATCTAATGCCCATGCAAAATACAAAGGCCTAATTAGTTAACCCATTCTACAACAACATATATATACATGCTTAGTTATAAATGTTAGTTATGTTTGCTTATAAATTTATGTAAACTAAAGGTCGCTCATGAAATATTCTGCATGTCTTCGAATCAAGTCGGGTTGTAAGACTTGTAACTTCATACCACCTTATATTCTATTCTGACCTTAACTTTACGGCTTTACTCTCATCTTCTTAGCTTGGTTTTTTAAAATTTTATTCTTCTTTCTCAACCAAAATAGTATAAAATGCATACGACTATATAAGAAAACTATTATATAATAGTTTTGTCGGTTTTTGTTTTTCATTTAAATAACATAACATGCATGGTTATGAATCTTATAAGTTATGATCATGAGTCAGTCAATGACTTCAGCTTGACTCTCAAAAAAATTAGCCTAGATTAATCCATTTTTCAATTTTTTTGTTTCAACCCAACCCAACATTGCTTTTAAATCATTTTTTTTTCACTCATAGTCGTTATGATTATAATTTTTTGGATAATTTTTTCATGTTATTAGTACAAAATGGTCTCACAAGAGACTAATATATATATACTCTTTTAAAAGATGTTTTTTTTAATGAATATATAATAACATGTATTCCATATATATAATTTTTCTCATAATGTATATTAACAATTACGAAATCAATTCCTCGAAAAGCATATGTTATTTATAGGAGGCCCATAATGCCACGAAAGGGATGAATGTGCCACGAAGGATATGAGTGAATATTTTAATCATTCTTTGCTTTTCTATGCCTTAAGTGTCGTGGCATTGTACAAAACTCCCGCGGAAATAACACTTCCCTATTTATATTAATAATATGAAGTAAAAGGAGTATAAATATAGTGATTTACCGGGTCACATAGTGATTTTTACCAGGATTATTATTAATATGAGGTGTATAATGTTATAGCATTGTATAACAAATTACCAAAGACTAATTAACTAGCATATATAATTAGAAGTTTTGAGTTTAAGGTCTGTAAATGTGACAGTGTTACAAATCTGGACCAAACCGAATGATATATAGAAAGAAGCATCATAGCTTGTATTAACGGTCTTATCTAGATTGACGTGCGGGCCTGATACCAGACGCAAATAGGGTTTGAAAAATGAGGAAGAGGCATATATGCATAAGCTGAGCAAGGCTGGGGTGGCAGCCTTATAGTAGTAGCTTGATTGTGTAGATCAGATAAATATTGAGGGTGTTAATATATGTTAATGTTATGAATACGAGACATGATGTGGAAGCAATAATAGTGGTTACAATTAGACATGCATATATTCCTTTTAATTTTATTAAGTTGACTACCAAACCATATCACGAAATTTGGTTGTCTCTATATATCAACCTTAGCTTATTCTAATCCTATGAATATATGGAAACTAGGCTATACATACCTTACTTCACTTTCTAAGGACATATCTCCATCTACAGATTTCACAATTACATGATCGATAAGGATTGTTCCTTTAAGTGGATTCATCTTGCCTTTCTATGTCTTGTCACCTACATACACACCTTGTTCTTATTAATATTCCGCTGTATTATTTCCATTTCCATTTCCATTTCCATGTCCATTCGATTTCTCACCTTGAGTAGTACCCCTTCCATTTTAATTGTGGCCGAGCCAAAGGCGGCTACCTGAGGCTCTCGTCAATAACTATTATGTAAACTTTTAGTTTATTTCGATTCCTTACTCTGCCATTAGTTTTGAATGTTACATTGTTACCTACTCGATCTAATTAGCTAGTTTATTTGTGTACCTTATGGTTCTGCAATAACTTTTTAAAGTAGTATTCACCATAATCTTTCTGATGTTCACTTATATCTAAGCAAAATATAAGTGATCACTCGCTGTAAACATATGACCCCTTACTCACATCATTCAGCGGCCTTTGACGTCAAACCATAAACAAAGTCTAAAAGTCGACTCAAACTTGATGATTAAATCAATCTCGAACAAGCTCAAGTTAAACATTATCATATTACAGTCGAGCCAAGATTAATAAGGCGTGTTATATATAATATACTCATGATCATCGGATATACCATTTATATACTTATATAGTCTCATAAGTAGACTTTTACAATAACAACTAACCTTTGTTTTTATTTTCTAACAACATGGAGTATGAAATTAAAATTGGATGTTAGGGAAAGGCAAAATAAGCTATAACAAATCATTAACCTCAAAGTAACAATGACAATTGACAAATTAAAGAAGGTGAGAACGACCACTAATCCACTAATTTCATGGTATTATTATTATGAAGCAAGCATGATGATCACCTCTCTTTCACCCAAAGAAAAAAGATTACAACTACAAACACCATTTGTTTTCATTACCATTAATTAAACATAGACTTAAACTACTTAATTAAGCTTATTAGCACAAGAAGTCTATATCTAATCTAGGTTTCAATAATCTTAGGGGTAAAACCGTCATTTGGAGGCAGACTATTAACTTTATTGGGCTCTTTAGTAACAATAACCACTTCCTTCAACCCCATCTCAAGCTTGAGTGTTGCTTTCCTAGCGGCTATTTGGGCCTTTGTTGACTTGTAATATGTTGCGTAAAGTATAAGTTGGGCTAGCCCAAGTATACATCCTGTTCCATTTGGTATCTGCATCCACAAACCCAAAATAACAAATGCCCCGTTATTTTTACTCGGCATAATTCTGTTAAAAAGACCGTTGTATGAATTATTATTATGAAATGAAACAGAAGCTAAATAGGGTCGATGGACCGTTTAAAAGAAATGTGAATGATTTGAGTCGGTTTCACTAAAGTATTATTACGACGGTTTTAAGTGATCGATTGAATTTATAATGAAGAAATAATTACGATAATGCTTTGATTAGTAGGGTACACGTTGGCTGCTGAAAAGTCTTTAAATGAGTCAAATATGGTTTTGTATTTATGTCAAGTACCCGTACAATAATGGAGAGTCGTCCCATACTTCAGGATCTTGGAAATTGGACTTGGAAAATGATTGTACTTCAATTATTATTACGTATATGAGACTATGAGTGTATGACCATTTTATGTTCATCTCTTCAATTACTTTATCTCTTCAGGTGATTACATGTATATACATATGGGCCAAATTTTTGTTTTAAGCGGACTATTGTCGTTTGAAATTAAAACGGTCTAAATGAAATAATTTTATGATGTAATTTAAATATTTCTGATAAAATGTTATCATTAGTTTTTTTTGCTAAAAAATGACATTTTATCATTAAATGGGTATTTTTAATTCAAAAAAATGTCAGACATTTCTGGGCTTAAGATAAGACCGCCTTAAAAGAGACCTACTCTATATAGAGACTGAGAGTTATTCTAGTACGGAGACTCGTAGTACTTGGTTCATAACTTATTATTCTCTGTCTAGGACAAAAAGATGAAACATATGTTGTTTTTTGTAAGTAATATATGAAAAAAGAAAACGAAATAACTAACGGTAGTGAATATGTTGGACACAATTTTAAGGTAAAGTTAAACGAGGAAAACAATGCTGGAACGGAATTAATAACTTAATACAGAGAACTCTGTATATGATAAAACTACATGCAACTTTTTAAACTTAATGAGTAAGAAATCCATTAATTTAACTAAATGACAAATAAGAAAGAGTGGGAGAAATTATGTTGAAAAAGATTAGGTTAATGGGGAAAAAAAGAAGAGAAATGAGCCAAAAATGGATGGTCCTGCAACATTCATGCATGAACATTATTCATAAATAGGTATAGAATAAATCCGTCAAATAAACTATAAGTGATTTAATGAATTAATTATACTTTGATTGTCATATGTATGATTTAATATGTTAATAGTAATCGGTATGAGGAGGGAATGAAGGGAACATACGGCGACGTAAGGATCCAAAGGATGAATGGCGTAGAGAGTCCATACAAGAGCGTTAGCGAAGGATGTCACTGAAATTGCTAGCGGCATAAATTCCACACTTTTTGTTCTTATCACTTGTCTCTGCATTTTTCCAACAACTAAAATTAATTCTTCATGAAAATGACTAATCACTTCACTATGTCGTTGCCTGCCTCTTATATATGTGGGCTATATATTCAATTTATATTCCTATTTTCCTATGTTTCCGGTGACCTCCCAACTCTTTTGGCACCTACCTAGCTACCTCCATTTTTTAATGCATGGTTTTGTCCTATAACATTCATTAATATTCCTATTGTCCATGTTTCATTTTCCCAATTCAAAGTCACAAATGAGTCAGAAAAAAACTAACCATGACGGATAAGGGAGCGGCATACATAATTACACCGCTAACATCACCAAGCAATCCGATTATAAGAGCCCGGCGCTTGGATGTCTTGGCGAAGAAGAGGACCATGGCCAAGGCAATGCCGACACCAAGTATTTCAGCAAGAGTTATAAAGACGACGGTCATTTTCTTCTTCTTGCCATCGGAGTAAATAACAAAGAGCGTCAAGTAAACAAGTTCAATTACTAAGCCTATACCGGCTATAGTAGATACCAATATGTTATTAGGTTGGATAAATGGCATGCCGTAAATGCTCCATAACATTGCATTTAGAAATGTCACTAAGTAAGTTGTGGCTGAGTACTTGTCCACCGATCCCTTCCTCCATATATCAATGAACGTCGGTCTGCAAATTTTGTACGTCTAATAATCAGTGACGGATCTTGAAACGAAAAAAAAAAAAATCAGTACAAACCAGAAAGTTCATAGAAGGTCGGACAAGCCAGGTTAGGCCTCTTCGCAACCCTTCTAATGTCCGAGTAATTTATCCGTGAAAAATTATGAATATACACTTTTTATATTATGTATAAACTTTCTTGTGTAGTAATTGCATGTATATATGATAAATACTACGTAAAATAATTTTTTTCTTCATATATAATTACGTGTGATTTGTATAGATGTATCATGTATGCATGGAGGACCCTCATGGCCCACTATATGACCGATTTTAACATGCATGCAGGATGCATGCATATATTCTATACTTTTAATTACATATTTATTTTGTAACAAGCTAAGAAAATTACTTACACGGGTGATAGA
>JAOWBH010145642.1:0-12766 GCA_028566215.1 Silene coronaria | reverse complement strand
TTGATCACCGCCGTCATACGACAGTAACGTCTAACTCTAGTCAGCTGAGCGTTACCGATTTACGTTAATCAACTGACCTGGAGTATCAAATATACTAATTATCCCAATTATATTTCTTACGAGATTTTATAATATGAATGCACTATTGTGGAGGACACCTGCTCCAACAGTTCTTTGACAAAATGGAAGGCAAGGGCTAGATGCTTCATGCAAGAATGAAAGACCGGATTAGCCGAGTAATGTGTAGCACTTAGGTTGTCACAATAGATGGCCGAAGGTTGTGTGGTCGACACCAATCTCACGAAGAAGAGACATAAGCCGAAGAACTTCGAAAGTAGTGTCACCAATGGCTTTGAACTCGGCTTCAGTGGAGGAGCGAGACAAGGCTCGCTGTTTTTTAGAGGACCAATAGATCGGATTATTCCTGAGATAGACCAAGTAACCTGCAGTGGAGACATAATCATCGATATCACCACCCCAATCGACATCAAAAAGACGTGAAGACACAGTGGAGTCGATTTGGTGAGGTGAATATGCCAAAGTGAAGAGTTTCTTGTAGACAACGAAGTAACCGCTTCAGAGTTGCCCAATGAGATGTCGTAGGATGGGTAAGATATTGAGCTAACTTTTTGACAGGAAACGCAATGTCTGGCCGAGTCAGAGAAAGGTATTGAAGACTCTCAATGATGACGAGATAATCGGGTTCATTGTCAACAGGCTGGCCAGGGCTCTTTGTAAGAGGGAGATGTGGTAACATGGGTGTTGAAGCTGCTTTACATTCCTGCATATTGTATTTATGCAAAAGGTCAGACAGATACTTTGTTTGGTTGAGATGTAGGCCGGTTTTGGTGGGTGTGACTTCAATCCCGAGAAAGTAATATAAGGAGCCGAGGTCTTTTAAGGAAAAATTTGTTGAAATCTGAGCAATGAAGTCAGTAATATCATAAGTATTAGGTCCGGTGACGATAATATCGTCAACATAAACACGCAGAAAGAGGGTTTTATTTTTGGATTTGGAAATAAATAATGACGGATCAGAGAGTGAATTGCAGAAACCATACTTTCGAGGTGGTTTGAAAGTCGGTGGCTTCAACTTACCTCTCTCATTCGAAAGGATGAGATAGGTTGGTCATATCCTAGAGGATCAATCTAGTTTTCTCACCTTATCAAAAAAAAAAAAAAAAATATGCTAGCAAGTAGTTTTTGAGTTCCGTATACCAGGCCCACGGAGCTTGTTTGAGACCGTATATGGCTTTGGTTAACTTGCATATATAATCGGTTCGTTCCATATAAATAAACCCGGGAGGTTGATCCATGAAAACCGTATCAGTGAGATGTCCATGTAAAAAGGCGTTATTGACATCTATTTGGTGAAGATGCCAATTATGAGCAATAGCGAGCGTAAGAACAAAACGAATGGTTGTTGGTCGAATAACTGGACTAAACGTGTCCGAATAGTCAATTTCGGGTCGTTGATGAAAATCTTTTGCTACTAATCGAGCTTTATGTTGTTTGAGACTTCCATCCGGGTTGTATTTAATTAGGTATACCCATTTGCATCCAATAACGTTTTGGGCAAGGTGACGAGGTACTAAAGTCCAGGTATGGTTTCGAAGCAAGGCTTGGTGCTCATCAATAATCGCGGCACGCCAACGAGGATCAATGTGGGCTTGTTTAGTTGTGGTAAGGGTGACATGTGAGATAGCAGAGGTAGAAAGATTGGCATATTTCGGGTTGGGTTTGAAAATGTTGTTGTTGAGACGGGTGGTAGCACAGCTAGAAGAAGATGGTGGAGGAGGGAGAAGTGGTGGGGATGGGGTAGACATATGGGCAGAGGAGGTTGAAACAGGGGAGGCTGGGGAGGTAATGGGAGGCGAGGTTACAGGAGATGTTGGGGTGGAAGAGGCTAGACGAGAGAGAGGAGTGTGGGGGTTGGGTGGATCAGAGGCAGGCAAGGAGAGGAATAGAGCAGGTGGAAGGAGGGGAATGGTGAGAGAACACCATCGAGCAGGGGTAGGAATAGAGGAGAAGAAGGTGTTGTTGGTAAGTTAAAGGTAAGGAAATTCAGTTTCGATAAATCGAACATGGCGTGAAGTGTAGAAACGAGATGTAGATGGTTCAAAGCACAAGTATGCACTCTGAGTGGTGGAATAGCCCACAAAGACTGTAATACTGCGTATTTCTGTAGTTTGGGACTCGGCCGAGTAGGGCTCACTCGGCCGAGTAGAGAGGCACTCAGCCGAGTAGAGAGGCACTCGGTCGAGTGGAGCCCATTCGACCGAATAGTTTTAGTTGGGGATGTTGATTTACATTATGGAGTCGAGCAACTCGGACGAGTGTTTTGGCACTCGGCCGATCTGGGCTCACTTGGCCGAGTGGTCTTGGGACTCGGCCGAGTGCGGGTTGGAATCCGGAAAATCAGACGGTTTTAGTAGGGTTATTTGGGGAGATGTATATATATGATATTTCCGCCACTGTATTCAGTTCTTTCATTTTCAAACCCTCATCTCCCTCAATCACCTTATTCACCTTATAACTGTTCTTCCTCGTTGGTTTACGAATTCTCCCGTCGCGTTCTGCCCTCGCTTGGTAAGTCTTTTGATTATCGTTGTTGTAATTTAAACCCTAATCTGTTTTGGGGATTATGGGATATTCGTTGATTGCGGTATTGCATGCTTATTTAGATGCCGAATTCGTAGAGGATCCCTTCTGATTGCTTCTTGTTGATTGTTATTGCGGATTGTTGAGGTAGGGTTCTCCCTATTCAGTCTATAGTGCCAATGTGATTGCTATTATTGTGTTATAATTGCCATAATTGTGATTACTGCTGTGTTGTGATGGAGATTTGGTGGTGGTGTTGTGATGTTGGTTTGTGAGCCGTTAGGAGACGGTCTCACCCCCGAGTTTCACCCCTCATGACTCCCCTCATGGAGGGCGATGTGCGCATTAAGGATTCTGGGTCGCTCGTTCGTCGAGCGGGGCTTAGGTGGGATTGGCTGTGGTCTCCCACTGACAGTGGATTACCTGTTGTGACGGTAATCCAGTTGAGAGGCGGTGTGGTGTTGGAGGTGTGAATTGGTCATAATATGCACATTGATAGCTTTTGCATTTGGCATTATGTTGTTGTATAGTACTGACGCTTGATCACTGTGATCCATTCTTGGTGTCGAATGGTGAGCAATTCTTGGCAGGTGACTTTGTTAGAGTATTGCATGGGTGCTTTGGGGGCTTTGTCGCGTGTCAAGATAGTATCTTCCGCTGAGTTTAAACATTCATTTTGTATTTATCATTTTGGATTATTCATTCAGTTATTGTTTGGATTTATTCATTTCATTAGTAATCATTAAACTAGCTTTTAATAAATTGTTTCTTAATGGTTAATTTGATATTTACTACCTCGGAAAGCTGAGGCCGTGGCACCGCATTTACTAAGGAAGGTCCTTATGAAGGCTCCCAAGTAGGTGGGGTGTTACAAAGACACAAGGCTTTGATTTGGGTTCAAACTTGTGACTATTGTAAGGGTGGAGCCACGGAAAACACAGGCAACCTAAGGTCTTGAGTTTCCGATAATTAGGCTGGGAGTGGAGTAATTTGGAATAGGGTGACTCGTTTTGTAATGTGGAAGCTGGGAGTCGATTGATAAGATAAGTGCCTGTCATAATGGCGTAAGACCAAAAGGTTGTGGGCATACGTGCATGGGTAATAAGAGCAAGACCTGTCTCGACAATGTGCCGATGTTTCCGTTCCGTGAACCCATTGTGTTCGGGCGTATGTGGGGGAGAAGTGAGATTATTTATTCAGGCTTCAAGGAGAGTCGGGTTTAATTTTTTGTACTCACCCCTATTGTCAGAATAAAATTGCTTAACAGGTTTTTGAAAAAAAATCTCAGCAATTGCTTTAAATCATTGAAATGTAATTAATGCATCAGATTTGTTTTTGATTGGATATAACCAAATGTAACGAGTGAAATGGTTTACAAAAATTACGTAATATTTGAACATATCATGGGACAAAATTGGTGATGTCCACACATCAGAAAAAACAAGGTCAAGAGGGGCGTGATATTTGAGAGTAGAGCCGGAAAACAGAAGTTTGTGATTTTTATTTATGAGACAATCATTACAGTGCAAAAAATTGGAAATACGGAAAGCGAAATTGCGATTTAATAAATGAAGAGTTGCAGTAGATGGATGTCCTAAGCGGTGGTGCCACAAGCTAGACGAATGTGAGACGGTGTAGGCGTGAGGAGGTGAGGAAGGTCGCCATTCATAGGTGCCTTCATGGAATTGGCCTTGAAGAAAAACTGCCTCCGTCGAAATTGCCATAAAACAAAAAGAAGTGGGTGAGAATAAGGCAATAACATCATTGTCATGACAAAATTGTGAGACGGAAAGCAGTTTACGAGATATAGTAGGTACAATGAGAATATTATTATATTGAAGAGAGTGATAATAAAAGGAACCAATATGAGTTATGGGAAGGGTCGTGCCATCTCCAATGACCAGATCATCAGGGCCGGCGTACGGAGTGTGAAGTGATAAGGTGCTGAGATCATTGGTTATATGGTGAGAAGCACCACTATCGCTAAGGTAGGAGGAGGACTGAGTGTTGGCAGCGGTGATAGCTGTATGAGCTTGAGGACGGTGTTGTTTGGTTAAGGGTGGAGGAAAAACCACAGTTGGGTAGTCATGTTTGAACTCGGGGCAATTCCCTGTGACATGCCCAACTTCACGGCAATAATGACATTTGCACTTGAAGGGTTATGGCTGGGATGTTTGATGGGAAACACGGCCTTGGTTGGAGGAAGAATGGGTGGAGAGAGGCTGGGCGGGGGTTTGGTTGTAACGAGCCTGGGTGTGAGCATGGTATTGACGATGAGCAGCATTGGCAGAGGGCTGAAAGTGGGTGGCAGGGGGTTGATCTTTGATGGTGAGTTCATGTTGAATAAGTTTCTCATGAAACGCAGCAAACAAAATAGGTGTATCGCGTGCTCGAACCGCATCGATAACTGGTTTATAGAGGGTTTGGTCAAGGCCATGGATGATTTGGGATGTGATATCTTCATCATCCATTGGTTTCCCGAGTTGCGCCAACTGGTCAGTGCAAGATTTGATGGAAAGGAGGTAGTCGGATACGGGTTTGTTGCCAAGGGAGATGTTTTTTAGCCTATCTTTAAGTTGAAGAATATAGCCTCGGGATGGGTTAGCATAGGTCGTGGATAGGATGTTCCAAACATCACGGGAGGTTTGGGCATCGAGGATGAGGGGGCCTACGGTTTCGTGGAGGGTGGCTACAAGGGCACCTAGAATAAGGTTGTCTTGACGGAACCACGTGTTATTGGCAGGGTTGGGAATAGGGTCGGGGTTCGGCTTAGCAGCAGTTGAAGCAGGGGTGATGGTTGGTGGTGGTAGGGTTTGAGTTCCATCTAGGTAAGCGAACAGACCATATCCTTATAGGAGACGGGTGATCTGAAAACGCCAGGTACGGTAGGTGTTGGGTGTTAGGGTGGTGCACGAGGAAAAATGGGGAGACACAAGGGGCTTGGTTGGCTCGTCGGCGTTGGGGATGAGGTTGTTATTGGATGCCATGGTTGAACCGAGGGTTGCAGAAGCAAAGGAAGGTATTAGGATCGATATGAAAACCTGACACCATGTATAGATTATAATTGGAATTATATTGATTAATGAATTATAATGAATGCGTACATGAGATTATATACAAGGCTATTGAAACTGATTACATAAATTGCTCCATAATTTTAGTACTAAATAAGGTAACTAAATATTCATAATTGACTAAGACTATGACTAACATTATACTAGGAAACAGCCTTGATTATAGGAGACGTATCTTTGACAGAGCAAACCCTTTAGAAGAGTAAAAAAGTTTCGTTAAAGAGCAATGGATGGCTCAAGTAAAACCATGAAAGGCTAGACATACATTTCAAATTAAGTATCATGATCAACCGTCGGAAAAGGTTAGACATACATTTCAAATTAAGTATCATGATTAACCGTCGGAAAAGGCTAGACATACATTTCAAATTAAGTATCATGATCATACGCCACCAGTGATGATTTATAACAAGAGTGAAAAATTAAGTTCCAAGGAAAGAGATCAGAGCAACAATACGCAATGGGCTAACAATTAGCGAGCGATGAAAAGTACCTACATAAAATTGTTTTAGATTAGGAAAATGATGCTGTTAACCATGTATATATAAGCTAAGGGTCATCCCAATGCATTGAAGATGTTTAGAACGTGACAAATGTAATTCTCATTAATTCGATCTACATACAAGACTAGTTACTAGTTAGTATGGACTTGTATAATCAAATACCTCGAGGAAACTTGGTAGTGTAATATCTGTTAGAGTATAACCCAAAAGTTGATTTTGACAATATTCTTAATAGCTCAAGTTATTCTTTGCAAAATAGTAACCCATGTTGTTTCGACAACCGCCACCATTCCAAACCTCGCCACATCCTGCCATCGCCTTCTCCCTCTTCACTTTGGGTTCGCCCTACAACCACCCCTGCCTAATGGGTCAGGTGGTATGACATCCTCGGTCGTACCAGCCTCCACAGTTGGATGAAGAGCTTGGGCGTTGTTTTTTGGTTTAGCCTTATTGTTTTTATTTTATTTTATTTGTACTGTTGAGTTTGCTTCGGCACTCACAGATTCGGTGTTTCATGAGTTTGCTTGGGCCCTCTTGCACCATTTGTTTTGTCTTGTTTATAGTCGGTGATTCACGAGCTGTTATGGCCCTCATGCACCTTGATATCCATTTAGTTTGTGTCTCACGAATTGTTTCGACTCTCGTGCACAATTCATTTTATTCTTGTTATTCCTATGTGTGGCTTTTCTAATGGCAAGATCAAGACAAGCGCAAGGCACCACATCCGCTTCAAGCGTCATTGTAGATCAACTTGGTTCATCTACAATGGCATTATCAACTATCTTTGGTTCAGTCACAACGTCTGTTACCTACCGTTTCGATTGAGAAGGTGTATTAAAAAATATATTAGGAGTATCTCATTGTAGATATGATTAGGAAGATATATTGGTAGAGAATATTACGAGTATCGTAATATTCTATAGAATAATAGGAATATTCTTGGAGTAACCTCCAAGACGATCTACTATATAATGTAACTGATTTCCATTAATAACAATAACGTTATTATACTATCTTACACAGAATTCTAGGCCTTTATAAAAATTTGCTTATTACAATGTATCTATAACTACCAATCTCATTATTATGGAAGAATATGTTTTTTTTTAAATGCTAGGACTGTTACAATGATTGCTACCGTAGTTCATATGCAGCGTGTTCATTTTACACTTATTTATAATGCTACAAAACAAAAAATAGATGTCTCTAACTCTATATAGTGTATGGGTGTTACACTCTTGTTAATAGGAGAGACCTTTGGGCTCACCTAAATAGATTATCTAATCCTGTTGATAAATGGATCATCATGGGAGATTTCAACGTCGTGAGGAAAAGCTCTGAAAAGATTGGGCCAGATCCCCCTAGATTGTCTGAAATGATGGACTTCAATGATTTGCACAAGGATTGTCAGTTGGATGATTTGAATACTAGTGCTAATATGCACATGGATGAGACCATAGTTTAGTCTAAGCTTGATAGAGCTTTGGTTATCGGCAATTGGATTCAAGGATTCCCCACTTCTCATGCTATTAAGCTTCACCCTTATACTTTACGACCATTCACCTTTTACTAGTTTAAGGGATTAAATTGAATGATTGTTCCTCTAGTTACTTCTTTGCAAATATTGTCAAAAGGAAACAACAAAGCATTGTTGCCTTGTTGGTCAAATCTGCAACCAACATGGTGCTACTGTAAAGGGAATCGACAATGTAAATGCTGCATTTGTAGAAATACTATAAGAAGCTAATTGGAACCAAGTATGATACTCAGGATTTGGATAAAGCCTTTATTGTTAGGGGCACCTGTCTTGGCTCTGAACATTATTCCTGCCTATGTGGCCCTGTCACCTTTCTTGAGATTAAACAAGCCTTATTTATAATTGGGAATACAAAAATTCCTAGCCATGAAAGGTTTTCTGTAGGTTTCGTCAAATCTGCATGGTCTATCTATTATTGGAGCTGACTTCACCACTGCTTTACAAACATGTTTTAAAACTGGAAACCTTTTGAAACAAGAAAACACTACAGTTCTTACTCTCATTTCTAAGAAGGATGTGGTCTCATCAATTAGGGATTTTAGGCAAATTTCTTGCAGCACAATTTTTTTTTACAAAACCGTTAGTAATATTTTGGTGGCAAGATTAAAGCCTTTTATGAGGAAATTGGTTAGTCAAGAACAAGGTGCTTTTGTGGAGGGTAGACACATTTTTGAAAACATCACGCTCTCACAATTTCTCATCAAAGGATATAATCAGTAAAACTGTTCCCCCAAGAGCTTGATTAAGGTGGATATCCAAATGGCCTTTAATTCTCTACAATGAAGCTTCATTGAGAGTATGCTTAATAGCTTGAACTTCCATGATCTGCTTATAAAATTGGGTCATGAGATGCATCATTAGTACCTGATTTACCTTGAAAATTAATGGCGGCAATGTGGTTTTTTTTTTAAGGGAGCAGGGAGGTATTAGAGAAAAGGCAACCCCCTGGCACCTTACCTGTTTGTTTTGGGAATGGAGATATTTGAGAATAATTTTCTCTAAGCTCCAAGTCACTTCTCAACAAGTTTTGTGGAAACTATTTCTGAAATACTTGAGCCGACAAACAAAGGATGTATATGAGAGCTGGGTTTTTGTGTTGCTTTTCCTAGGAGAAAATTGGGCTTAGCACCAAGGAGATCCTCTCTTGGAATAGAGCAAACATGTGTAAATGGATCTGGAAAATGTTAGATATAACTAACTCCCTGTGAGCAACCTAGAATGATGAGTATAATATGAAAAACTACACCATTTAGACTACTACCATCAGCTCCCATCATTCTGAGAGCTGAGAGGCATGCTGTCCACTCGAAATTGTCTCCTGCAACTGTATGGAGATGTTGCTACAGCTGAGGAGAGCCTAACCAGCTGTGTTACTGCTAATGCTAAGTTTCAAGTTGCAGAAATATATGATCACATTAGACGTCATTATGAGAAAGCGAGATGAGCAAAGGTTATTTGGAATTCTAAAACTCTTTCTAATGTCCTGTCATTACTCAATTCTCTAGATTAGTTTTACAGATGCACTTTATTTCCTAAATCAAAATAAAATGAAGTATCAACTTAAATCTATACACATAATACTCTAAGAAAGTAGAAGTACAAATTTTATGTATATTGTGCATTACGCGGGATATAGACTAGTATAATATAAGTTGTTTTAATTAAATAGTTGTTAATTTAAAGGTAAATAAAATTTAAAATGTATAAAAATATATATTTGAACCTAATGTGAAGCATAATAATTTAAAAAAATGAAAATAAATCTTAAAATTACTTTAAATCTTATAAAAAATTATTTCGGAAATTATGAGTTTGGATTTGACAGGCTTATCGCACACCTAATCAAAGATAATAGCCCTAGGCTATGCTAACAACAAATTAATGTAGTTATGGAAGTAGGGGTCAATCACGAGGAGAAGCGAGATGCCATATTAGTTGTCATGGAATGAAATCTAGCAAGGCCGGTTCGAATATTTGTGGTTGGTTTGTAAATAAAGCAATTGACAAGATGAATAAAAAACAACATAAAGAAAACATCTAGGAGATATGTTTTACATGTTGTTAACAAAGGGTATGGTCACTATCAATTTCGGGTAATGTGAAGTCGATAATTGTCTAGGTCAATAGCATCCACCTTTCGGTTTATTGTCAACCATTAAACGGGTCTTAGAGGCTTTCGATCTTATTATTCATGCTTTGTGTATTTTTCATCCCTTATTTTGGTCTTTGGACTGAAATTCAACAAGTATAATCAAATAATTGTGGCCACAAGTCAAAGACTATCATAAGAAACAAGCAAAGAATAGAAACAATACAATGACAATCACAAACCCAATTCTAACGTATGAAAGGCTAAACATACATGTTTTCCCCTACACCCTAGATAATTAAACTACTCACACATACTTATAATTAAACTAACTAGCATAAGAGATGATAACAATAGCATAATAACAAGAATGAAATTGAAACTGAAATGAACAAAATGGAATTTAGACGAGAAATAACGAATGAGAACTTGAATAAAAGTCAAGGAAATGGATGAACAATGCTTTAAATAAATCTCGAATCAAAATTAAACAAGTGAATTAAAATTTTTATGTGAATTATTAGAAATGTAAACTAAAGTTTCTAATCCTAAAATGCTAACGAAATGATGAGAATTAGTTGTGAAACACGAAACAAGGGCTTGAATTATAAAGAGGAGGCTGTAAATGGGAAATGCCACTGCCCTTAAACATGTACATGATCCTAACACGATATATTCTTGGTAGACGATTTTAGATTGATGTGTTACCCCTATTGGTCATGGTCGCGAATGCCGTAGCTAATTATCAATGAATTAGTACATGTTAGGTTTCTTGAAAAATAAATAGACAGGGGAAAAGAAAGAAAAATATGAATCGAAGGATAATTTAGCTAAGTTAGCAAAAACAAAAGAAACCTTATTTTTGGTGTGAGCTCTTCTAACTTTGGCTAGAATGCCAAAATATTCTCAAAAAATGTCTTAAAGTAACTGAAAATACTGATGCTCCCCCACATACACAGCTGCAAAAAATAGAAATGTACCAAGGAGAGCAAAAAATGCCTAATATAATGGGTTACTAATCAATAAAATCTCATTTAGAATCCCTTATCAAGACATTAATCTCAAAAAATCATACCCACTTGACCCTCAATATCAAGGGGGTTATCATCTAAAACACCCATATTTAGAAACACAAAAATCAAATGATCAATGCATTCTCACCATTTTCAATTTTATCTAATTTTGAAAGAGAATACATTGATTGAAGATCAATATTAATTCAACAAATCACCTCTCTTTTATGCAATTATTTGGAATAGTTTTGTTGTCCTCTAACACGAATATGAAGATCTTCTGACAAAAGAAAAAACGGAAACATATAATTTATCCATTTGGTCTAACTGATTTCAGAAAAAACTCAATTGACATCAGTATTTATATGGGTTTTTACAGCTAATCTTGTTACCAGAACATGACACAAAGGATAAAACATCATAGTTAACCCTTATTCACGACCCCAAATTCTCCGAACTAATAAAGAAAAAAAGAAACAAATAATTATCTAAAGACATGATCTCTTATTTGTTTTCATAAATTTGTATAGATTAATGGTGACCAAGATAAATTGTGCAAGCTGGTTGCACGGGATTTGAAAGATATGCAAAAACTGCAATCTTGTATCTGTTTGTCCTTTGGTGTTTTTGATAAAACAAAAGAAAAATAGAAAGAAAAGAGGTGTGAATTGTTTAGAATATATCTACGAAAATGGTGTTGTCTTTTTGTTGGAAGCCATTTTGGGAAAGTAGTTTAGTTGATGAGAAAAGAGACCCTAAAGGAAAAGTTAAAGGGTTAATGTGGTATAAGGATTTAGGAGAACATGTTAATGGAGAGTTTTCAATGGCAGTGATGCAAGCAAATGGAGTAATTGAAGATCAATGTCAACTCGAATCGGGGGCGTTTAGCTCCTTCAATCAAGGTCCTTTTGGGACATTTGTTGGCATATATGACGGACACGGAGGACCTCAAGCAGCTTATTTTACCAATAATAACTTATTCCTCAATTTTAAAAGTATGCATCTCTTATTTTTGGACATTTATGCCTTTTTTTAAGAGGATTAGTTGTGTACATGCACTAGGTTTTGTGGTTGTCATAAGACCGTCTCGTCCAAAAGCTAAGTTATGCATTCTTGAACCTCAATCAGTAGTTTTATGCCTTTGTTTGATGTACCTAACACATACATAAACTTTCATATTAGGCCTTTACACCTCATTAGAGACCTATTGTTATGATAAATGTTTTCAACTAATAATGGCTACATTTTCTCATGTTCGATACCCAGGCCATAATAATCATAAAATCAATTCTAAGAGACGGTGTTATCTATCCACGTGTCAATTATAATGGCATTTAGACCTTAGTTGCTTTCGAGTACTGTACCCATCACAACCCTTATTGAATTCATTTTCCTTGTTTTCTTTATGTAACGTGCCACTACCAAGCACAAATCTTATAATTTGTCCCCCTATATGTATCAAAGTTAACCAGGATGCCTGGCTACATTGTGTTTACAGGGTTTGTTTGTGAACATCAGGAGGTATCAGAAGAAGTAGTAAAAAAGGCATTCTTGGAAACGGACGATGAATTCATATCGATAGTGAGAAAACAATGGAACAAGAAGCCACATATAGCTTCACAGGGTTCATGTTGCTTGGTTGGAATTATATGTAATGGACACTTGTTTATCGCAAATGCGGGTGATTCTAGAGTGGTTCTTGGAAGAACTGAGAGGTACTCAAGGGGTCTAAGAGCTATGCAGCTGTCAACTGATCATAATGCGAAAATGGAAACCGAAAGAGATGAGCTTCATTCACTACACCCTCATGATCCTGACATAGTTGTTCAGAAGCACAAGGTTTGGCGCGTCAAAGGCATCATTCAGGTAATACTCATCATGATTCTTAAATTTCCCGAATAAATACGTTACATAATACTAATAGTGGAAGGAGCTCCATAGCTTAGATC
>JAOWBH010145631.1:0-10961 GCA_028566215.1 Silene coronaria | reverse complement strand
AAATTCACTTTTGCAGGAAATTCAAGCTTTTCTTGCTTATTCCATCTTAGCTGCTGTCAAGGTTCCCATTCTTTTTCCTTCTTTATTTATTTATGCTTCATTTCAGTAGCGGAGCCAGGAATTCAACCCAGTGGGGGCGAAATATTTCAGCGGGGCCAACAAGTAATGATTTAAGGGGAGTTCAGAAAAAAATGGCAAATTTTAACTAAAAACTTTGAATTTGTGAGCGCCCCCTGCTAGCTCCACTACTGCTTTATTCATTCATATGTCTCCAACTTTCAATAATGCCTTCTGCAATTACTCTCAAGAAATAATTCATATACAACAGTTGATTCCCTTTTTTTTTTTTATAATGGACAGATGGTGAGGGAAGAAAACTGGGAAGGTTTTATTGCTGATGCATTGTTCTTTGGCAAGGTGATTATTTTTCATCATTACCGACTGTTATTGTTCTTGTCATACGTTCTGTAACCAAATGCACAATTTTATTTTCCCGCCCGCATATTGGTTGAGTATGGAATCTATGGATGGACAGAAGCTCAAAATTTCTCTTAATTTCTTTGATTTCCTCTATAATTAGCTAACCAAGCATTAATATTCTGAGTTCCTTGCTCCTACATGTCGGAATAAGGGGTAGAGATGGTAATTTATTTCCACTTCTACTTCACTTCTCGCCCCTTTCTTCTTTTCCAATCTCGTAATAGTAAACTACATTTAAGTACAGTATGTCTTTTATACTGGTGGAGCTATCTACAGGTTTCTAGTGCAAGTCTGTCCAATTGTTCACACTGCAGCAGAATCAACAAATTTTATCTGTTTTATCTTCTGCTGTTGGGTGCTTGGCTGTATTCTAATATGATGGTGAAGAGATCAGTTACTAGTTGGTTTGTTGCACGCAAAGAGAACAGGGTATATAAGGGTATATAATACTTGAAAGAGGCACTCTTTATTAGTTGATAAGTCATTGCAAAGTTGTTAATAGAGAGCCCCAGTACAAACTTGATTGACTTGAGGTTGCTATTTAATGTCACAATACCTTCATTTCAGTTGTTAGTTCTACACTGATATCCGTAGTAGTTGAAGAATTTTTTATATGAGGTAGGCATATGATTCAATGCTTGATTTTGTGGTGAAAGCCTCTACATCCTCTGATGCAAGTTCGTGTTTTAACTTCAGGTTTTTCTTTTTCTGCTTGCTCTAAATGTGGATCGCCACTTAGCTCTATGGTATATACTGGCTTTTTTAGGTAGGCCTTGTAATTTCTAGTCTCTGTTAACATATTGGATTGGATCAACTGTCTACAGAACTAAAAAAATAAAAACAATGCATCTTTACGAGATGAAGACATGAATTTGTGTTTGTGCATATGAAAAGGAAGAATTTGGAGGGCCTTAAGGGGGAGGGAGTGTATTTTTTTTATAATTAAATTCCCTTCAGAATTGTTACTGCATACATGTTACCCTAGTTAAAATGAGTCAAGTCGTTGGTCATTATGGATTTACCAGCTAACTCAAAATTAAAATCATTCATATTCTGTGGTTCTTGGAAAAATCATTCATATGCTACAGATAATCATACTTTAAGAATCGGATAGTCTGTTTGCCTGACCCAATTCTGTGTTCTGTGCTCACAGTGCTATATATTATAGCGGAACAACCAGCATTCCCAGAACTAGGTACAACATATTGGCCGATTTTTTTTTTCGTACGGTGCTGTAGTTTGTGTCTTCTCTTAATATAAGTATACTCTTGTATGTATTTTTTTCAATCTCTGATTTCTCTTGTTTGAACTGTGTTATCTAGGTACAGTGAACACTCTGACACCATTGCAGCTTGAAACCACTCTAATTGAAGGAAACACATCAAGATACTGGCTGGTTAGTGACCCTATGATAAGCATATCATGTTTCATTAGCTCGGTCAATTACCTTGCTTCAATTTGTCTATCTGTAAGGAAAAATTGCAAACTACTGCCTATATAGTCAAACAATTTTTATGTTACTACATAATATACTTGCTTATGCAAACTACTACCTAAAACCTTACAACTACACCCAACCTACTACCTATTTGCCAGAAAATGCAACTTAATTTGCAAATCTCACCTGAGGTTGCCTGATTTCCCCCTTTTTTATTTCTAACCTATATGTATACCTATACTACCTTTATTCATTCTAACCCTTTCATCAACCATTTTCTTCCTCCATTATTCTCTTCAGTCTGCCAATTTTTCCCACCTCCATTAGAGGTAAATGAAGTTTTCTCCCTCATAAATATTGTTCTTGTTTCCATTCATTTATATCTCTCTTCTCTTCATCTCTCTCTATTTCTCTCTTTCTCTCATGTTACTCTCTTCTATTTTTCTCTTTCTTGACACTCACAATGCTTGAATTCATTGTCATGTCACTGTGGTAACTTACCTTGCTTTGGTGAAGGCATGGACCACACAAAATCCAGGGAGAATAGGTAGTAGGTTGGGTATAGTTGTAAGGTTTTATGCAGTAGTTTGCATAGGTATAGAATATGCAGTAACATAAAAGTTGACTATAGTAGATAGTAGTCTGTAAATTTCCTATTTGTAATGATTTGTCCTGTATCCTGATTTTCCCTTATTGTTGGTTTCTGTGGCTGAATAAGATTGCTGTGAGATCATTTCTGTGCATGGGCATTTCATCTTGTTTCAATATGACTTCTGGCATAAGATACATGATACTGTGAAACATTTCAACTTTTTCTCATCTATAGTAAGGAAACGTTATGGAAGGGTAAAATAGGCATAAAAACATTTGTTTTTAGTTTTTTTTTTTTTTTTTTTTTTTTTTTGGTGAAATGTAAGATTTCCATTAAGCACAAACAAAGTTTATTACAACCTATCCAGTTTCAATGCAATCGATATCTAAGAGCCAAGTTCTAATTACAACTCAATGCTACTTAGCCATAAAGTATCAGTACGATCTAATCCTTGGTTAAGTTTTGCACCAATCCTCATCTTGACCACCCGTCTAATCTGCCCTAACACAATATCAGGCTTCAACAGACTGTGTTCAAGACGAACTCTATTCGTTTGCATCCAAATTTGATAATAACATACCATAAAAGCGCACAACAAAACTCCTTTCTTCACTTTTGACCATTTATTGTTCCAAATCCATTTCAGAACATTTGCATCTGGAATTGAAACCTTGCACATACCTGCCATTCCAGACAGAATACTCATGCTATAGACACACTTCTGAAAGAGATGCAGATGGGTTTCAGGTGCTTGTCCACACAGCACACATCATCAGGGCTGATGCCCAAAACATGGAGTTTCTCGTTCACCTGCAATGCCTCTCTAGCAGCTAGACAACCTATAAACCTATGCTTAGGCACATTCCAAGAATTCCAGACAAATTTAGGCCACTGCACAGGCTGATTCTTCCTCCTCAGCAAACCATACCCACTTCTAGCTGTATACTCTTTTCGATCCAATAACCACTGCCCATGGCTGTAACCTTGACTAAGTTTGTCTCTAACTCTACAAGAATTTGACCTTGAGCCTTAGTTAATCTTCCAGCAGTTATGGGAACTTCCAGGTATCTAAATGGCAGTTGACCCTCCTGGAACACTGACACTTGTAGAATATCCTCTTTAACCCCCATTGAAGTAAGCACTGGTTATAGAAGGACTCATTTAAAGACCTGGGGCCCTAGAAAAGGTAGCAAAAGCTCTCAAAAGCACCATTGTAGATCCCACATCAGTACATCACCCTTGCTAAATAATAAGTCGTCTGCAAACATCAGATGAGATAACTTTAACTTGCCACACATAGGATGATATTTGAAATCCATATTTTCAGTAACATACACTAGTTTCCTGCTCAAGTACTCCATAGAAATCGTGAACATCAAAGGGGAAAGAGGGTTTCCTTGTCTCAGGCCCTTTCTCCCTTTAAAGAAGCCAAAAATATCTCCATTTAAAACCAAAGAGTAACTAGCAGTTTGGACACACTCCATTAATACTTAATTGGAAAGTTTAAGGCAACCAGCATCTGCTCTAGAAAATCCCAAAATCCCAGCTTACAGAATCATAAGCTTTTTTCAAATCAACCTTAAGAAGAAATCTAGGGGACACTATCTTCCTATTATACAATCTGATTATGTCTTGACAAATAAGTATATTTTCAACTATACTTCTTCCTTTGATAAACCCACCCTGATTCTCACTTATCACATCTGGTAGTACCCCAGACAATCTGTCACAAAGAAGCTTTGATATGCACTTTTAAACCACATTGCAACAGGATATTGGTCGTCTAAACTGTGTCACATCCTGAGGTAACTCACACTTAGGGATAAGTGTTATGAGAGTATGATTCAATTGCTTAAGCAGCTTCCCATGGTAGAAGAAGTCTTTAATAGCACTACAAACTGACTCTCCCACAATATCCCATGCATCTTTAAAGAAACCACTAGAGTAGCCATCAGGGCCAGCAGCCTTATGACTAGGAATAGAAAACATAACCTTCTTAATTTCATCATTGGTAACAGGAGCCAATAGCATAGCATGATGTTCAGCAGTACACCCCTTCCCCAATCTTACTACATTTAGAGTGACTTTCATCACTTCATCAGAGGTACCCAAAAGTTTAGTGTAAAAGTTCAGGAAAGCATCTTGAATAAGCTTTGGTTCATCACAAGTGTTCCCATCAGTATCCTAATTCGAATTACCTTATTCCTTATCTGCCTTCCTTTAATTATGTTGTGAAAGTACTTGGTATTATCATCACCTTTATCCACCCAAGTAGCAAAAACTCACCACATGCTTTCTCCAGGGTTCTGACTTCTGACACTACTAGCAGCTTCAACCTCTTGATTAATTAGATCAGAATTAAGTGGGTCAGCTCTACTCTTATCCTGGATAAACTCAAGGCTCATCTTAGCCCTAGCAGTATTATTCACAATATCATCAAAGTTATCCCTGTTCAACTTTTTTTAAGGCAACTTAAGGCATTTGAGTTTCTTAATTAAGTTGAACATCTTAGAGCCCATCCAATCTCTCTCCCAAACCTGCGTTACCTGCCTAACACAATCTTAAACTTCTCAGCTGACTCCACATGTTGAAATACTTAAAACTTCTTCTTGGTTTCCCAGTGGTCAAAAACCCCTTCAGTATAGAAATGAGCATACACTGAACTATTATCCCTCAACCAAGCATTATTAACCAACATTCTGTCTAATCTACTGAAGACTCTTGAGGAAGGATCCTATTTGTTACTCCAGGTGTACAGGGAACCAATAGCTGGACAATCAGTGATATCACACTCATTAACACACTTCTGAAAATCATCCATCTCCTCAAAAGTTGAACTTACACCCAATCTCTCAGAAGGAACCAAAACAACCAAAACAGTATTAAAATCCCCACAAATGACCCAAGGCCCATTAATAGCTCTGTTAAACCCACACAGATTATCCCACGCCCACAGTGCCTTCCTATCTTGAACACTATTGAAGGCATACACCATAGTGACATAGAATTTATAACCTGTGCTTAAATCCTTCACTTCCATATGAATAAATTGAGCATTGTACTCAAGAAACTGAACACTATACATGGAGGGTTGCCATACCACCCAGATTCTACCTCCTTTGTGATAAGTAGTATTAGTCGATAAACACCAAGAAGCACAAAGGTTATTTCTAACACAATTTAGAGACGGGTTCTCAAGGAGACCAAATAGACCAGTCTGGTGATGATGCAAAAACCATTTAATACTATTTTGTTTAGATTGGCTATTTAACCCCTCTAATGTCCCAGAAACCGAAATTATGCATTACCTCCAGATGGAGGTAACACGCTACCATTCGTACCTATTCCAACTTTAGGAGTAGCATTATTCAACGCATCTAAAAAGGTAGCATTTCCAAACTTTTCACAGCTTGTACCTTTGTCGATTAACTCCTGCCTACTCAACCTGATGATCTTCCTGGCTGGGGTGTTTACCGTTTGATACTGCCCATCCTTCTTCCATGAAACCTGGAACCTATTGGGTTTCTCAACCGGTGTCACAATATTTTCAACAATAGGAGATTTCTGTATCACAGTCTCAACCCGAGGCTCAACCCGAGGCTGCCTTTGTTGCTTCTGTATTGGTTTTGGTCTCCATTGTTGAAACCCCTCTGGTTTCTTTCCTTCTTTTTGTATTGTTTTAGCCTTAGGTTTCCTACACTTCGAGGTTTCATGCCCAATCCCCTTACACTGCGTGCAAAGAATGGGTTTCCATTCAAACTCAACCTTAAGCTTTATTAAGTTTCCATCTTCATCCACGAACATGACTCGAGCAAATCCCAGATGAGTTTGTTTAAGATGGGATTTTGGAGAGGATGAGTTTATGTCGTCATAAGTCGTAACAGAAATAGTTTACCACTTATCTTTTTCGAAAGAAAGCAATAGGACGAAAGAGAATATAAAAAACCTAACGAGATTGCAGCTCTTCAAATTTAAGCAAAGCAATGCCGAAATTTGAAAATTGAAACACAATCTATTGATACATCGTCTAGGTCTGTTAAGGATGCAAAAGGGCAACCATGTATTCAGATTTTTGTAAAAAAAAAAGCGTCGCCGTTTTATATATTTCGTAATGTTCAAGAATCCCTGAACCCTTGTCATGAGTTGACTATCATGTGAAGTTCACCCGTTTTTCATTTGAGCAAGTGTATAAGTAACAAAGCTTCAGGAACGCAAATGTTGTAGTGGTTGATTAATTGATTGACAAATATCCATGTCTCATCCAAGATCTGGCACTATCATCATTCTAGTATCTATGTATTTACATAAATAAAGCCAAGGGAAACAGTTTATGCAGCACCTGCTGAACTCTTGATGTTCATTGATCTCTTTCCTGTCTGATATGCAAAATCCTTTTTGTGGTTGATGTATTTCAGGTTGAATTCCGTGCTTTATGTTCGTCAAGCTGTGTGCGTAACAGTCGAATTTTTCCTGAACTCTCTGTGACGTGAGTATGATCCTTACTGTTTTCTTACACATTCTCTATGGCAATCAGCCTAGCTTATGGCCTTTGTGTATTTCTTATATCTCTAACCGTGCACTGACTAGAGTGACTACCAACTCCTCTTGAGATTGACACGGTTCTGCTTGGTTTTCATATCAGATACTCAAATAAGAACTTGTCTTTTGGGATGGTTGATCTTGGGCTATTCCCAAATGTTGCCGAACAATATGGAATCTCTCTTTCAGGTTTGTATTCTTGCTTAATGCTTATTGATAAATAATTACGAATGCCTGGGTTCTCAAGATAGTCTCGACCCTGAACTGTAGGAAATCTGGGGCTTCCGACATATATATTGTTTGAGAACAATGTCGAGGTAATGCGCTTCCCAGGATTTGATTTGGAAGGAAAAGTTTCTCATCATCTTGCTACTAAGGTACATTTTCAATTGCAGGACTCCGATTTTGAAGCTAAGCAGTGAATTACAAAGGAAATTTATTGAGAACTTCAAGTTTGGAGTGTCTCCCATTTTAAATCATAAGTTAACTTTTAGTCATTTATTTTGATTTCAGACCAACATGTATCTGTGTCTAATTTTGTTTATGTATAAAACTGCAATTGTTACTGATCTTCTTTCTAATCACTTTTCTCTTGATCCTACTCATTCGCAACACCCACCCCACCAGTGGCGCTGGTGCCCAACACCACCATGGCGACCAATACCCAACCCCACAAATCCTTCCTGCCACTCCTTTCCCTCTCTGACCTGCCTCCAAATCCACACCTAAACTACCTCAGTTGACCGCTTTAAACCCCAATCGAACCACCACCATCATGAGGTCGTCAACACTTATCCTAGGCGGTCGCCGTCACTGTAACTCCCTCTCTTTCCTCCCCCACCCTAACCCGACTTCTACTGTGAGGCTTCCTCATAGTATGAGACACATTAATTGTGCCATATCATCAATTAAATCCTTCCCCTCCTTTTTCTATTTTATAGTACTCAACAGTCAACACCACCCCAATCTAAGCCCACCCCCACTAACCACCGGCACGTACCACCACCACTGATCAACCCTATCCCCACAAAGTCGACACCTACCCTCTCCCCAACCCCCATATTAGTAAACTTTCCTCTTGACGTTTGTTAGTTGCCGGAAACCATGGTTTACGGCCGACGACGGTCAAAAGATGAGGGTGGGGCATAAGCGTGTCTTACTTTTGGGCACGGCGGTGACCGTGGTGCGTCGGGTGTGGGAGGTGGAAAGGGGGGGCTATTTGAATTGTCAATCAAAGTGGCAACGTAGACATGCAAGAATAAAAGGTGACGTTGAGAACGTTTGGGTGGTCGCTGACAAGGACGTCGGTGATGTTTGTCGACGAGGGTGTAGGTGGTGGCTGTCGCTGAGGACGGCTGGGTGTGGGTTAGTAGATGTAGTGGAAATCTTGGTTATTGAAAGGGGGTGTTTGGTTTTTTTGTTTGGTTTGCTAACATGGCAGTGGATCAGTGGATGTTTATGGTATGAGGCAGCCTTTTTTTTTAGTAGAGATTCGTAAAACTTCTTTCCCACCACCCAGGCACCCACCCAACCCCCTTCCCACCATCTCACAACTACTCTATCTTCTCTACTCGACAGTCTCTCCTATTAGATTCATGAAGGAGGCTAGAAGAAGAGAGGGAAATGAAAAAGGATGCACGTGAAGTGGGTTTGATTGAAAAGAAAAAGAATAGTAGAAGAGAGAGAGAAAAGAAAAAGGAACATTTTTGTGCGTAAAAATCTGTTCAAAGTGGGTTTAAAGGCTTAGGCAGTTGATTTGGTAAGTTCTTAAATGGAACTTGAAGTTTTTAACGCTATCTGCCAGGGGAGCAATGTTCGGATAAATGGCTGAAAGTTGAGATTAGTCTGGAAATCCTCAAACTTGAGATTATAAAGAGGAAATGCTCCAAACTTGGTACTATTTCCATTATATTTCCTAAAAAACGTAGCACCACAGCCACCACCCCTTACTTTCTTGTCTGCTACAGTGTTCCTAGTCTCTTTTCCGCTACAATGTTTCATAATTCATACATTCATCTCAGATCCACCAGCCTCCTAATTTCTTGTGTGTCTGTGACCTTCTAGTTTTCCATGGGTTATAATAGTATCATTTACAGCAATGATGAGTAAAAGGAAAAAGTCCATTCTGCTGCTAAGGTTTCGTCTTTTATCATTTTATATTCGGTTAAAAATTTACTGCTGAAAGACGGATGAAGTCCTAGGATTTGTTTGTATAGCGAAAATGTTGGGAAAGAAGGAAGGGAAAGGATCCGAGGGAATGGAAGCGGAGGGGGAATGGAGGGAGGGAGTTTTTCCTCCAAATCTTTCTATCTGTGTTACTTCGGCACATCAGATCACCGTCATGTCTCGTGTCAGACAGTACACGGCTGCCGACACGACACGTGTCACGCGCGCACGAAATCAACCTTGATGGGGTAAAGCTTGGTTTAGAAAGAAAGGAGAGAGAATAATAAAGGGTCTTTACATTGAAAGAAGACTTGCCAGTGAGATTCCATGGAAGAAGCACGGGGAGAGAGAAAGAAGAAACAGAAAAGAAAAAGAAAACAGGCTTTGAGTCTAAATCTATGCTAGGGTTTTTAAGTTTTAAGTGAATGGTTGGACTGCTTTGCACATTTGTAATGGGCTTCTCTTAGTTAGCAGCCTAAAAGTAGTATTTAATGGGCGTTTTGTCTTTACATTCGCCTATTTGTTCATTGGTCAGTAAAATTCAAGTGATGTTATTATAGATTAACATGTCGTGTCCACTGTTGTTCAAGCACTCAAGCCCATTGTAGAAGGGAAATGGAGCTATGGAGGGATCCGTTTTCTCTTCCTTCCAAATCCCTTTCCTTCCTTTTCCTCTCCTTCTCCTATCCTAACAAAGGGTTAATCTAGGTAGCACCGAAACGGATATAGATGCGAACACAGAACGGACACGTGACACGGCATCCCGTGAAATATAGGACACATGACACGGCATGTAAAGTGTCCGACACGTATAATCCAAGTGTCGTGACACAATGTCGGACATGGATACGCTAGATGATAGAAGTGTACGTGCTACCTAGGAGTGAACCAGGCACCTTGGGCTAGATTTGAAGTATAAGAATTGACTAATTCTTGAGGAAAGAAATCACCAAGGGAGACTCAAAAAGGCAGTATGAAAACAAGTTCTTGTAGTAAATTGATGATCAATCGTTAGATCCTATATACTCGTTCCATTTTTTCATATATGACGTTTTGCTTTTTAGAGGTAAGCCTTTGACTCGTATTTGCAAAAAAAATATTTGTTCAAAATTCATCATTTAAAATCTTTACGAAAAGCTTTCATATGAGTATACTGGATACATATCAATAGGATGTGAATGTCTAGAAATGTGAGTGTGAGAATGACAGATAATCTTATATTTTGAGAGGTATTAAATAGAGAAGTGAATGTCTTGAAATGTGAGAATGATGTAGTAAAAAAACTTAAGGAGTACATTGATAATAAAGTGACAAGTAAACATGTTATACTCAACCTTCCTATACTTTATTTCCTGGCTGTGCTAAGTAAACATATTATGAAATACATGGTTTTGATAATTACCAAGTATGATACTAGAAAACATTAATGTATGGATAGCCAATCGTCGCTAATGATTCACTAAGGGCTGGCCATTTCAAATTTCTAATAACTAATTCTCCATCCTATGCGTTGTTCTCATCTAGTTTACCAACTTTTCACACAAAATTTGTGGCAATGGCAAAGAATTGACCAAAGGTCAGACATTTGTTAGGTAATCTGAGTACTGTGAAAATATACAATAGCTAGATCTACAAATGCCTTGATTGCAATTCAAAGCTATTAAGATTGATTATTAAAGGAAATAAAGTCCAGCAACAAAAAAGTTTTGTTTAAACAAACCGTCAACTGCGACCAAGTCCGCAACT
>JAOWBH010145621.1:0-12768 GCA_028566215.1 Silene coronaria | reverse complement strand
ATAAAATATAGTCTAATTATAAAAGTATATTTATTGAAAAGATAATTGAGAGAAAGTTTTACTTACTTCCTTATATAACTAGATGCTTTTTGGAGGGAAAACTAAGAGAAGTTTTATTCTCATAGTAGTATTGGAGATTGGAGATGGGCGCATTTATGTCGAAGAAGAGAATCGAACACTCAACTTCATAGTTAGATTAAGAAAGCTACTACGGGTTCTAGTTTAGCCAAGTCTTTTTCTCATAAATTGCCTCTATAATCTTCCCTCAAAAAAAAAAGCATTATTTACAAGGCTGATTGAATAATGTGCGTGGGTAGTCTTGGTGTTTGATTTGAGTGTGATATTTAGATTCACAACTTGGTCTTGATTGATTTGTGCTACTTGAGCTCGAATGTAGCCAGGATCAAATCTAATCTAATCAATATCATGTCAACTGAGGTTGTTTTACATGGAAACCAGCATATATAATACTCCGTATATACAATTAAGAAACCAACAGTAACAAAGTAAAGCAACCAACAAAAAAAAACAATAACAAAGTATAGTGAACCAATTCAAGTTTATATATAGAGAGTGCATGCGTAGAGACAGCATTTAAAAACACGAATACTTCAATAAGTAAAAGTAATGTGGAGTTGATGATTTGTATAAGGACATTAACTGGAAAATGCGAGATTTAATAGGAAGAAAGAAATAAACCTGGAAAGACGGGGATGGAAGAGATAATCAAGATCGTCCATGTCATATAAATAGTCGGATACTAATCTTACGGGATTATCATCTTTGAATAAGGTTAATACTGCAAATGTGTATATAACTACAGCTGCTATGAATAAGAATGATGAGTATTGAGAAGAAGCCATTTGCTGATTAGTTCATTAAGATACGGAGTATATATACCATATATATAACAATGATAAGAGATTACGATTTAGTCAGTCTTAGTTTGTGGGGAAATAAGCGAGCCTTTATTATTGAAAAGGCTGTTTTCCACTAAAGCCTACTCCGTATTATACTAATTCACTCATTTAACTTCCTATCATCCTATGACCTACTCGTATTTTATTAAGAGTTGATCTTCGTTCAGACGGATCGTTTTGGTATGAAACAATAATACTAACGAATTTTGAGTTTATTTTAAAGCAAAATGTGACAAGTTTTGAAAAACAAGTTACAATAAGCTTCAACACTAGTTGAATCATTGTAATTACATTTGATCATAAATAGTGACAAAATCTCTTCTTATTTGTTTTAGACGGAATTGGTCGCCTAAAACAGAAAATTGAGTTTTATTAAATACTTCATCTATTCAAGTCCAAGTGTACCATTTTGTTTTTTTGGACCCTAACACAATTAATGGATATCTTCAAAATTTCTCCCATTACATAAGAAAAAACGTAATCATGTGATATCTTGTTTGATAAATTTTGATGAATTTATTAAGAATAACAAACCTTTATAATTTTTATTAATGAACAACGAAAAATATTAACAACACAAAAAGCTCATTGACATTTATGCAAAAAGCAAATGAGACACTTGACTTGAATGCAGAGAGTAATTAAGAGTCCACAAATACTACCATACCACCAGTTGTATAATAAGCATTGTACAATACTATACATTTAATCGAGCTTATGTGTAATTTTTATAAGTTGTTTAGAGAGTATTTTTTTTATATTTAAGTGGATGAGTTCAGTTATTTTACACTATACCTCATATTCTTAAAACAAAACTCGAAAACTTTAATACAAAGCTCGGACTACACCATATAACATTATACACCTGATGGTATAGTGTATTAATTGTTAAGAGTCAGTGTATATTTAAAAGTATTTTGCATGATATAGTATTTTAATATGTAAAAGGAAATCATGAAGCGTGTTTTGTGTGATTGTGTGATTGTGTCTCATGGACCATAGTGTCATGTTCCCGTCGCTTTACAAGTGACATTAACACCGAGCCATTATCTTAGATGTGGAGTTTGGATTATTTCCATCGCAATAATCGTGAAAGTGGTAAATGACTCCCTTAAATTTGCTTTGACGTGAGTTTAGTCCTTTTAAATTTACTTTTGAGTAAACAAGCCCCTTAACTTTGAGACCCCCTCTTATTTTTCCGATCAAAATCTCACCGGATTCTCAATTCTCACCAATTTCTCATATTGTTGTACTTATTATGTATACATGTAAAATTTTTTATGTATCGCAGGATGTATGCGCGTACGTCAGGGGTATGCAAAATCCGGTCCGGATTGGAAAAATGGACCGGTCCGGACCGGAAAAACGGAATAATTTTTATTTTATTATTTTCTTAAAATATTATTTAAAAAGCAATTATAATTCGGTCCAACCGATCCGGATTTTTGGGCCGAAATTGGGTAGTCCAGTCCGGATTTGAACCGGAAACCGGTCCATTAATTTTAGGGATTCCGGTTCCGGACCGATGCACAGCCCTACTATACGCGTCTTACTTTAGCACCTTATCATCTGCCAAGTGCCAACATCCCAAAACTAATCATGAGGCCATTTTTTTTTCTGTTTGGCAACCGTAAATCGAAACACAGGGCAATTGAAAGTGTGAAATTTATACATAATATGCACAACATTAAGAGAAATTGGTGAGAAAATGAAAATCCGGTGAGATTTTGACCGGAAAAATAAAAGGGGGCTTGATTTCACATTAGAGCAAAGTTAAGGGGCTTGTTTACACCAAAGTAAACTTAAGGGGGCTAAATTCACGTCAAAGCAAACTTAAGGGGCTCGTTTACCACTTTCGCGTAAAAATAACAGCCTCATGTAAGGAGCAAAACATCGGGTTAGGGGTCACTTCCGCACTTGCAGCAGCATTTCTAGGCGTGATCACTTTCGACTATTTCAAAAGACGAAAGCGAGCTGTAATGCCAACCGGTAAAATCTCTGCTTTACCTAGGAATAAGTAACATTTTCCCAATTCGAAATTGTACCCGCAACCAATCCTATTTCCTGATCTTGACAGGATTATTGGACAGTCTCGAAGCCCGGGAACACTTGACCTTTGATATTAATGCGATCAGAGAAGCTACATTCAATTTTTCACCGTCTAATGAGCTCGGCCGTGGTGGATTTGGTGTTGTTTATAAGGTATGATTAACATTAAGTCATTAGTCCCATTAATTCTATAGTTCTTCACATTCGACTTTTTGAGGTCAACGTTTCAAAACTTTGACATCGTCTACAAATATACCCCTTGTATAACATACTTTTGTGAAGCGTCACAAACTTGTGACGGAGAAATGTGACCAATGTGCTTTTTGTAGGGGACGCTTCGAGATGGACAAACAGTGGCTGTTAAGAGACTTTCAAACACTTCGCGACAAGGTATGAGGGAGTTCAAGACAGAAACTTGTTTAGCTGCAAAACTTCAGCACAAAAATCTTGTCAAAGTTTACGGATTTTGTATGGAAGAGGATGAAATGCTGCTTGTTTATGAGTATGTGCCTAATAAGAGCCTCGATCGACTTTTGTTTGGTTAGTTTTACTCCATTAAATTCACTCCATAATCATATAGATCATTTTACATTAGTTTAACCGAGGCCTTAATTAATAGTTGTATAATCATGAGTTACAGATGTGAGACGACAAGAGTCGTTGGATTGGGAAACTCGTTACAAAATCATAGTAGGAATTGCTCGAGGCCTAGCGTACCTCCATGAAGATTCAGATCCGAAGATAATTCATCGTGATCTCAAGCCAAGCAATATTTTGTTAGACGCGTTGAAGAATCCAAAAATCGCAGATTTTGGCATGGCAAAGATGTTCGGAGGAGATCAATCTCAAGGAAAGACTAGTAGAGTTGCCGGAACATTGTAAGATATCGAAACCTATACACCTTGATCAGCTGAATATGCATAAAGTTATGATCAAAGCTATAATTTTTTTTTCCTTATAAATATGATGCAGCGGATATATGGCTCCGGAATATGTATTAGCAGGAAAATGCTCTAGCAAGTCGGATATTTTCAGCTACGGTGTCATTCTCTTGGAAATCATTAGCGGGAAAAGAAATCGCTTGACAGAGATGAATTCATCAGAGGAGAACCTTCTTAACTATGTAAGTTGATATGTTTGGAATAACGATGATTCTATAAGTCGTAAAAATTGCATTTCAAGTTGAGGTGACAATCGATGTTAATATTGTTGCTTATCGACTTCTTAGGCATGGAGACTTTGGCACGAGGGGAATCCATCGATGCTAGTAGATTCCGTGATAAACATTAACTTACCGAGAGACGAGGTAGAAAGGTGCATACAAGTTGGATTATTGTGCATTCAAGAAGATCCATCGAAAAGACCAAGCATTGGCTTAGTCCTGTTCTTGCTTCAGGCACAGCCTATAACTGTTCCGCCTCTCGTCTCACCTCCTCCTTTAACTTACAAACTAGAAGTTCCACACGAAAACAGTCAATATCCGGTGAATGATACAATATTTACTGAACTGGCTCCCCGCTAAGGCAAGGCATGAGGAATCGAAGTTTTGGAAAAGGCATTAAAACCCGAAAGTTATGGGTTATATGGTCTTACCTTAGTTTATTTGTAAAGTGGAATATCCATAAATTAAGCCTTGAATGTTTTGTAAGAAGCGAGTCCAATAATTGTACCTAATCAAGCTGACGGAAAATGAGATAGCGCTACTGAGTAAAACTTATTACCATACAGTGACGCCCTATCACTACGCGGTTTTTCAATTCATCTTAGATCACCCCTTCTCAGTCATCACCTTTCTCATCCCTTTCATATTATAATTGCACATAATTATAATGTCTTTGCACCGGTTTGAAAAATTCAATTCGATTTATTTATTCGTAAAATAGAGGATGACATGGTAAGATGTTCACATAAGTTATCCCTATATACATTTAAAAACATCCTAGTCATTGATCAAACTTGATTTGGAGCCTAAAAAACAATTAATGTCAACCTCAATGACAGAAAATCATAATTAAACTATAATTTGTTGATGTTGAGTCATTAGTCGCGAGATTAACGATATTTGGAGTCGTCTGTTTACCAAAGACAATTCAACACCATCCAAACATAACAATGAAACAAACTAAACTCGCGTTGCTGTGCACCTCAACTCTTTTATTCATGGTTGCTGGTGCTCTGAATCAAACTTACCTGGTGAACTATTGTTCAGATTATCGCCATTACGACGAGGGAAGTGAGTTTCAGACGAATCTTGATAACCTGACTTTGGAGCTCACCTCGAAAGCTAAAACAAGCAAGTTCCATAACTTTACCGCGGTAGGAACTTCCAAAAATAGTACAGTTTATGGTCTATTCCTCTGTAATAATTTCGTCTCTAATGCAGACTGTCAGGACTGTGTCTCGACAGCTGTGTCCGAGATTCAACAAAGATGTTCGTTCAGTACGTACTACATCGTATGGTATGGAGTGTGTATGGTTAGATACTCGAATCATCCTATATTCTCCGTCAAGGATAATTCCATATACTACAGTCTCATGGTGCCTCCGGCGAATTATAGTCAGTTTGATCAGCCATTGTCAAAGTCCTTTATCGATCTCTTTGCTAATGTAACTACAGGAAACCATTCTGTGACATTATTGCCCTCGGCTCAATCGTTTGTGGACGTTGCTAAAAATGTAACGTTGAATTCATATGTCGATTGTACCCCTGATCTAAACCAAACCGATTGCAACAGTTGCTTAAAGACTGCTCTTGGAAGGCTTCAGATGCTTGGTGCCACTATAGGAATTCTATTGCAGCCGAATTGTCGATTGATGTACGGTTTCAATGATACTAGGCCTCCTGCACCGGGAAATACAAGCAAAAAGGGTAAATTTTGTCCCTTTTATTGAGTTTTGGCATCGAAAATTACTGACATGTTTGTGTTTTGTGTGATTGTTTATCAAATTACAGCATCATGTAAGGAGCAAAACATCGGATTGGGAATCGTCTCAGCAGTTGCAGCAGCATCTCTAGTCTTGATCAGTTTTGACTTTATCAAGAGACGAAATAGATATCGAAGGCCTAGAGGTAAACAATCTCTTTAAGCTACGATTATAGACACCATCAGGTGGTATGAATACATGTGACAATCAGGTTACTCGGCCGGTTTCAGTTGAGTATGTCTGGTCAATATCACCTTTGAATTGGTTCAAGTCGGATTCAGTTCAGATCATCATCTTGGTTGCGTCAACATTTAATAGCGTGTTTTCATTCCAGAGCGATAATTTCATGTTTATGCTATCATTTAGTTGAGTTGAGCTAGATTCAGTTTATCAGTAAACCGATCAGTTTTATCAGTAGACCGATTATTGTAGGACTTTTAGCAACGTGTACCTCTTCGACATTCAATTGTACAAAGGTCTCACACTAACTTATTGTAAAACCGTCTCAGGAAACCTACTGTTTACAGGAATGGACAACATTGAAAGCAGGGAAAACTTGAACTTTGAAATTGATTCAATCAAAGCAGCCACTGAAAATTTTTCACCATCTAATGAACTCGGTCGTGGTGGATTCGGTGCTGTTTATAAGGTATGGTTAGCACTTAGCAATCGGCAAATTTATAACGCGAAATCCAAGTTATTACTAATGATAATTACGTCTTTAGGGGACGCTTCCGGATGGACAAACAGTGGCAGTAAAGAGGCTTTCAAATGCTTCGCGACAAGGCATGAGAGAATTCAAGACTGAAGCTTGTTTGGCTGCAAAACTTCAACACAAAAATCTTGTCAAAGTTTACGGATATTGTTTGGAAGAGGACGAGATGCTGCTTGTTTATGAATATGTACCGAATATGAGCCTTGATCGATTTTTGTTCGGTTAGTTTTACAAAATTACTTCCGTCTGCTGAATACTTGAATGTTCATGTTCGAGCGGCATGATTACCTGAATGATTTGATTTACAGATGTGAAACAACGAGAACTTCTAAGTTGGGAAACTCGTTACAGAATCATAGTAGGAATTGCTCGAGGCCTATCATACCTCCACGAAGATTCAGATCCAAAGATAATTCATCGAGATCTTAAGCCAAGCAATATTTTGTTAGATGCAGCGATGAACCCAAAAATTGCAGATTTTGGCTTGGCGAAGATGTTTGGAGGCGATCAATCTCAAGGAGATACGAGCAGAATTGCCGGAACATTGTAAGAATATGCATTCGTCTTGTTACATTTTATTTACTATACTGTCTCATCTCGTACATGATTACAGCATAAATTTACGGTTTGTAACAATGTGATGCAGTGGCTATATGGCTCCTGAATATGTAATAGCAGGAAAGTTCTCTAACAAGTCGGACATCTTTAGCTACGGTGTCATTCTATTGAAGATCATTAGCGGAAAAAGAAACAATTTTTGCGAGCCAAATTCACTGGATGAAAACCTTCTCAACTATGTAAGTTCAAATGCTTTACCTTCTTTTTTCGGTTTCTAGCCTTCTGGTTTAATTTAGATCAACTCTTTATCAGTTCAATTTATTGCTCAAGAGACGATACTAATGCAAGTTACTTCTTAGGCATGGAGACTTTGGAACGAGGGGGATCAATTGATGTTAATAGATTCCACAATCAAGACTGATTTTCCGAAAAATGAAGCAGAAAGGTGCATACAAGTTGGGTTGATGTGCATTCAAAATGATCCATCTAAAAGGCCGAACATTGATTCCGTCCTTCTCATGCTTCACACACAGCCGATAACTGTCCTGCCTCCTGCATCGCCCCCTGCTTTTCCTTACAATCGAGCTAACCAAAATGTTCCTCTTACAGGCAGCCAATATCTACTGAGTGATACATTTACCGAATTGACTCCTCGCTGAGGCAAGGAACGAAAACTTAAGTTTCGGGAATGACAGTCTGATGATAAGTTATTAAGTCGAGACATGGCAAGAAGCAAAGAATCAAGATGTTCAGACTCGAGTTTTTAGAGTTTCAATTCGAAACTCAACCTATAAACTTCGAAGCTTCTTCATATTTTACCATAATTTATTGTAAGACGGTCTCACTTGTGAGATTCGACAAATGCATGTATATAATTGAGCCGTAACTTTTAAGTTAATCAGATAACTTTTCTAATAGACTCAGTGGCATAATAATTTCCATAACTCGTTTCTCGACACATAAACACAACTCGATCAAAGCCAACATACTGGCATCCGATTATTAGAGTCATGAATCGGATATACTCACGACTCTCGAGCTCATTGCCACTTCTCTATTATATGCGAGGAGTATTTTAATGAGGTAAGAAAATCAAGGTGGAGGGGAGGTTAGTATGAACAAAATTTTGTCAATTACTCGAATGCATATCTCTCGTCGAGAATGTTAGCTTCAAGAACTAAAAAGTCTGACTATACAGAGAAATATGAACATACATCGGATGTACTACCTCAGACTTTTTTGTTTTTGAACATATGTGTATTTTTTTCGAACTTATTACCTCATACTTTATTTGTTTTTGAGCATATGCGTATTTTTTTTGAGCTTATTACCTCGTTTTTGAGCATATGTGCATTTTTCCTGAGCTCATTAAAGTTTATAAGTTAGGTTTTAATATTTTTTTCCCGTCAAAACTCAAATTTCACTAAGCTTATATAGTTATATGTAATGTTTTTGAGTTTTATTGTGATTTTTTTGCGCTTAATGTTTAATGTGAATAAACTCAAAAACTTTATAGTAAAACTCATAATTTTTAAAACAAAACTCAAAACTTTTGTTATCATGCTCAAAAACTATAGAACTGGTGGTAGTATATCGGATGTATAATCCACTTACTGGAAAGGGGTGTTAAATTTTATTATTGGGCATGGGTCGTACGGATAAGAGAGGGTTCATTTCATAAGTTCAAGGAAGTTTCACACTAAAACCGATTCACAATAGAGGAGTAGCTCGTTAGTCATTGTCTTATAAAGTGGTAATTCATCTCTTTTTTATCCATGTGGGAGGTATTGGGTTTCTTCACATGGCGCATATAAATCAATTCGGATCCTCTTTATTTTCTTCTATTTTTTTTTAATGATTCGGATTTCATGTCGGGACGATCTAATAGTCAATTATTTGATGAGATAAAAGGGAAGAAAATGAAGAGAAAATGTGATAGAGAAGATCCGTAGTCCATACTCCATAGTAATGTGTCCGTGAAAATTTAAAGATTCTATACTTAAGTTTTTCATGAGATATTTTTCTTAAATTTAAAGATTTTATACTTAAGCTACTTTAACCTGTGTTCTTATGTATATGCTAAAAAAAAAAAAAAGTTTTCTAACGTAAAATATGCTCTTATTAGAAAATTTTAAAACGCTAAAACGAAATATTAAATTTTGTGTTGGAAAGAAAATTGTGGCCTAAAGTACATAAATATACAAAATCACCCCCTAGTAAAAAAAAATGAATACAGAGAACAAAGTAGTAGTGAGTATAGTCCGACCTTCGATTCTTGAAATAAATAATGTCAAAAAAAATCATTAATGATTGCTAGAAGCAATTTAGTAATTTACGTAAAACCATTGACTAATAAAACTCTTATTTTCAAACAAAAAAATGTTCAATTGGGAAAATTATAATCCAAATGATTTGTGTTTTTTTTATACACAAAAAAGTAAATGTAAAAAATCCTGTAACAAACTCAACCACTTGTTACATGTACAACTGTACAAGGGCCTCTTCCCAAAAACAAACTATAACGAATTGCAAGGCAAAGAGTGATCTGTTCCATTTGCAAATCTCAACATACAACAAATTGTCCCTGTCCCTATCATTCAGAGAAATGCAGCAAGGTAAGATCCTCCAAACTGACATTTTCTAACTATTTTCTTTATGATCATCATTTTACAGTGAATGGCCAAACAAAAATCATTTTACAATGCGATTTCTTCTTCAATGGAAACATTAACAGTTCAAATTTGTAACAACTTACGTTGGTAGTATTCTCTGATGAATTTTATGAACCAGATTGTAGTAATGGCAAAGCCACCCTCGCGCAGATCTTTGTCGCCTCGTCCCTTGGCTTGATCATTGCCGCTGCAGCTTATTATCATCAGCGCAACATTAAAAATCAGAAACTCGTCCCTAAAATTAAATTCGACAGCTTCAAAAGGGTCGTAAAACTCGAGCGCTTTGCCGATTATGTAGGTAATTAACTTTCCGCTTCATCTTGAACAAGTTATACTGAATATTCGGGTGATAGACCTACCAAAGAGGTCATTTGGGTCGGTCCAGGGTATTTTTGTGTGCACTTTCAGTAGGTCTAGGTTCATGTCATTCTGGAATCAATGAAGATGGGTCAGGTCAGTTATGTCAAGTTTCACGGCCGTGGTTAATAAGGTTTTGTTCGAGTTAGTCATTTGTTAGTCTGATCCATTCTGGTTTACGACTACTTATGGTTGTTCTTTACGGGTTTGGTCACTTGGTCAGTCAGTTTTACACGGTCTATCTATATACACCTAAATGTCTCTTTATGTTCATGGACAGCGAGGCAACTAGGATTTCCTGACAAAAGACAATGCCCGCAAATCTGCAAGTTGGCATCTGATTACATAAACAAGAGAGAAGGATTTGAGGAGAATATTTACACTTACTTCTCCCACGAGCCTGATGGCGATTCACTTTTCATTAAGCTTGTTGAAGAACTTGAACGTTGCATACTCAGTTACTTTGCCTTCCATTGGAGCTGTGCAGATATTGCTCTTACACAGGTCATCATCAAAATGTATTGATTTTAAACATATATCACAGTTACAGAAGATAGTGCAGAAATAGGACCACAGGAAAAACAGGCTGAGTTTCCCTTTTGTTTAGGTTTGCACCACTGGGTCTAATACTCTAATCCGAATTCATCAAGATTGCTACATTCGCATGACTCGAGATCAGAGCCACTAGTTGATCTAGACCAGACCCTTACCAGTTAGATAATAATTGCACCGATCAGACAGCTTAATTGGTTCTTTGAACAGAAGCTCTTATACGGGATTTGTGTATGTTTCAGGTACTACTGGGACCTGAACCTGAGCCCAAGAAGAAGCTCAAGAATATATTGCTTGCAGCATCGAGGTATCTTACCTTCTGGTGAATGACTGAAGAAGAATGCTAGCATCATGCATAAGCAACAATGATACACTTATTTACTGAACACCCATGTATCTCATTAAAGTTTGTGCACAAACTTTAAACCTAAATGAGTCTGCTTTGAAACTAAATGGGTCATTACAAGAATACTCTATTTTATTTAAGTTCTGCTGTGATAAGATTTTATTTTTTTGGTAAAATGCTGTGATATGATGAGTTCAGGGAAAAGAGATTTGAAAGGGTAACAAAAAACTTGAAGGTGGCTAGAGTATTTACCACATTGGTTGAAGAGATGAAAGCAATTGGGCTGGGACAACCTAAGCCAGAGATCGACGAGTCTGAATGCACTGATGTAATGGCCCCAGTTGCACTAAAAGATAGAAGTCCCGTTCTACTATTCATGGGTGGTGGAATGGGAGCTGGGAAGAGCACTGTGCTCAAGGACATCCTCATAGAGTACGAAGCACTCCTTTGTGTTCTTTTTATGCTTTGAAAATTCGACCATCATATTCTTATGCTTTTGCAAAATACTTCATTATCCCAGTATGACAACGGCTTCCACAGTCTTGTTACTGTGTTCACAAGACAAATAGCCTGTTTTAGATGACCTATAACGGCATTGAGAATTGCATTGGTAGATTGTTCGTTCACAGTGAAAAGAAAAGTCTCTTTGGTTTCACCTGAAATGAATTTTCATTTTGTTATATTCCATTGTGTTTAACGCTTTGAAAGAGAGAGAAATAAAATTATTATAGAATATAGAAAAAAAATAATGATGCTAGTTCTTGTAGTCTCCACATGCAAAAATAATACTCCAACGAAACCAATACTGAACTCTTTTTAGCTCCTATATGATGCATTAAGCAAAACAAAACCTTTTGAAATATGGACACTAGTCACACTACTTTGACTGACCTTATGTTGGACAACGGTGCAGACCATTTTGGCAAGAAGCATCAGGGCAGGCGGTGGTAATCGAAGCAGATGCTTTTAAAGAATCAGATGTCATTTATAGGGCACTTAGCTCAAGGTGCCATAATGATGCGGTCCACACTGCAGAACTGGTAATTGTTTTTTTACTCTCTTTGAGACTGAAACTATTGGGATTTGGGGGTGATAAGCTGACGCCTGATCGACCGGTAAACACAAACTATGGCTGGATGGAGTATTATGTTATCAGATCATTGCATAAATCTTCACTGAATACAGTCTTCAGTTTAAACCACAATGTTTAGATCTTGACAAAGAAGCTCTGAATTACCAAAGTACACCATCGTCCATTTTCCCGTTTCCTTATCCTCAAGTATTTTACAATATACTGCAGAGTACATTCTACCAGTAAGAGTCTTGTGATTATATTTCAAATAGGTCCATCAATCATCTACAGACGCAGCATCTTCAGTTCTTGTGACAGCGCTGAACGAGGGACGTGATGTAATAATGGATGGAACTCTCTCTTGGTTACCCTTTGTGGTGCAGACAATAACCATGGCCAGAAATGTTCATCGTAAACGATATCGTATGGGGCCAGGATATCATGTTGCAGCTGATGGAACTGTGATAGAAAATTACTGGGAACAAGTAGAAGATGAAGAAGAAGAGCAAGTGGCCTCTAAGAAAAGAAGGCCTTACAGAATAGAGTTGGTGGGTGTAGTATGTGACGCTTATTTATCCGTGATTAGAGGCATAAGGTAAGCA
>JAOWBH010145610.1:0-12769 GCA_028566215.1 Silene coronaria | reverse complement strand
GTTATAAATTATTTTAGTTAATATGATGATTCTACCGAGTCCTTAACTTCTTGGAGTTAATTCTCAGTGGAGGTACTAGAACTGGCATGTTATTGTGGATTATTGGTTGTGGTTGCATAGGATGTGTTTTGGCATGAGGTTGGCGAGTGTTATCAGGTTGATAGTATGATTGAGTTAGGTGTGATGGAGTTGTCGTGAACGTGATTGTGTATTCCTTAGATATAATCCTATTACGTGTCTACTTGATATGATTCTTTTATGCATTCGCGGGGTGTGGGGCAAATTTCGAGGATGAAGTTCCTTTTAGAGGGGGAACACATTAATACCCGTCATTTCGGAGGCCCGTTGACTGACCTTTGATTTTATTAGGACCTTAGCGGGGGACTAGGGGAAGAACTAGTTGGTACTCAAGATTGAGTACTCGACCTAGTTAGGTGTCACCCGACCAAGTGCCTTTGGTACTCGACCGAGTGCAGCGTACTCGACCGAGTATGTCCCATACTCGATCGAGTGCTCTAACGTCAATTTGATATATTATTTACGCGTAGGATGCGACTCGAAATATTTCATTTCATTTCATTCTCTTCTCTTCTTAAACCTAGTAGCCTCTCCCTCTCTCCCTAATCTCCTACCACCCTCTTAAACCTCACATTAAACTTTACTTCGGGAAATGATGTGACTTGGGAACGGAACCATGGAGTCAAATTTCTCTCATCGTCGGCGTCTAGATGTTCTTGGTGGTAAGTCTACGATTAATCAGTAACCTGATATTTAACCCTTTCATTTAGTATAGTAATAGGACGATTGCTGATTGTAATTGTAGCCGATGATGTGGTTATTTTCTAGTGTTACATGATTGATTGCTAAGGCTAGAAGACTCGCGAAAGGTAGGGTTTCCCCACTCGGTTGTCGTTGAATGCTATTACGATATTGTTGCCATGTTTATTGTATTATTGTGATGTATTGATAAGGATGATGATGATGATGTTGTTAAGTTGTGAAGCCATTGTCGGAAGATGGACTTCACCCCCATAAATCGCTCTTTGTGACTCCCATCACAAGGAGGATATGCACATTAATGATCTGGGTTCGCTTGTTGCGATGAGCGGGGATTTTGGTGGCTAGGCTGCGGTCTCCCACTGGCGAGCAGATTATCTGTTGCTATGGGTGTTGGAGATGTTTGGTATTGTTTGACTAATCGTTCGCATTCCATTTCTTCTTATGTTCATGATTGATGGTGTATTGACCTGTTGGTGTTTGTATGTGTGTGTGTTCTCTTTCTGTTGTTTTCTGCTGAAATCTATTTGATATTGCTGGCAAATGGTGAGCAGTGGAACTTTCAGATGCATAAAGACTGCTGACTTGGCTTACGGGATTGGTCAGAGAGATCGTGGCGTAGTCGATTATGAGTTGGAGTCTCTAGTGTTGTCTCACAGTGTATTTATATTCTGACAATCCAAGTTATATATCTTCATTTGTTCTGCTGTAATGTTGTATAACTTTTATTAAACGTTTCGTTATTGTCTTATGATATTTACTACCTCGAGAAACCGAGATGGTGATACCTTTATATGCCAGGGAAGGTCTTGCTAATGGCTCTTTGGTATGTCAGGGTGTTACACTTTAAGAAGATACTCATGGATACTTTTTTCCCTGAGCATATTCGAAGCAAATTGAGATCCCAGTTTGATTCTTTTAATATGACTGATGATATGACCGTGGAAGAGTATCATAACAAATTTATGGAGCTGAGGGAGCATGTGGTTGACTTAGAGTATGGGGATGAGATTTTGACTGTAAGATTTGAGAAGGGGCTATCCACTACGATTAAGAAGAGACTCGTTGCTAGTATACCTACTACCATTGATGAGGTATATCAGAGAGTAGGTAATGCTGATCGGATTGTGGAGATGATTAGGGAAGAGAAAATGGAGAAGGGTGAAAAGAGGAAGACTGAGACAGAAAGTGAAGGAGCGGGAAATAATAAGAAGTTAAACAATAATCCATATAGGGGGTTTGTGTCCGGAGGAGGCTCGGTGTCTGGAGGTGGCCAGACCGGTTATGGGCGGTCTAGTGTTAGCTCTAGATCGCCGGGTGTTATAAATTGTTATAGGTGTGGAAAGATTGGACATAAGGCTATTAACTGTAGAGTTAATATCGGGGGAAAGCAAGGAGGGGGATATGGAGGTGGAAGTCTAGGAGGAGGTTTTCACACACCGGCACCAAGTCATGGAAATAATCAGTGCAATTTCAACAATTGGAATCGATATGGTAGCTATGCAAACCAAAGTAGTGGCGGTGGATCTTATCAAAGGCAGAATTATCAAGGAAATCAGCATAGTGGAGCTAAAAGTGTGGCAGCATCGGCTGCTATAGTTCAGACTGGAGCCAAGAACGATAGAAAGTTATTCATGATGGGCAAGGAGGCTGTTGAAGGCGATGCCTATGCTGTCACCGGTACATTTCTGGTTAACACTAAACCTACCTTTGTATTATTTGATTCGGGAGCCACCAACTATTTCATATCTAATTAGCAGGTTAATGCTTTAAAATTGAGTCAATTTAGTTTAATTAATGGTGTAGTAGATATACCTTTGGGAGAGTCAGTAATTTGAAATCGTGTATATAATGATGTAACTGTAAAAATTGGAGAGGTGGTATTTCTCGCTGACCTGATGGAATTTCCTTTGGGGGGATTCGAGGTAATTTTATTTGGGATTGGATTGGTTGGGAAAATATAGAGCTTTTATGGATTGCTACCAAAAGAAAGTTACCTTGAGGGGACCTAAAGGCGCTCCTGATGTATTCTAAGGATAGGGAAGAGCATGAGAAACATTTGAGGATAGTGTTACAAAAGCTGAAGGAGAATAATTTGTATGCTAAGTTGAGTAAGTGTGAGTTCTAGCTGGAGAAAGTTGCCTTTATGAGACATGTTGTATCTAAGGAAGGTGTGTCGGTGGATCCAAGTAAGATTGAAGCTGTTTCTAATTAGGAGAGGCCGAAGAATGTGGGTGATATTCGTAGTTTCTGGGGTTGGCTAGTTATTACAGGAGGTTCGTAAAGGACTTTTCTGAGATATCTAAGCCATTGACCGCTTTGATGAGGAAGGAAAACAGATTTGAGTGAGATGGGAGTTGTGAGAAGGCATTCCTAACCTTAAAGGAGCGCCTGACTACAACTCCTATCTTGACATTACCCGAAGGAAGTGAAGATTTTGAGGTTTATACTGATGCTTCTAAGAATGGGTTGGGGTGTGTGTTAATGCAAAGGGGGAAGGTTATAGCTTATGCTTCGAGACAGTTAAAGCCTTATGAGGAGAATTACCCTACCCATGATCTGGAGTTAGGAGCGGTGGTGTTTGACTTGAAATTGTGGAGACATTATCTTTATAAAACTACCTTTAAGGTGTTTTATGATCACAAGAGCCTTAAATATATTTACACCCAAAAGGAGTTAATATGAGGCAAAGGAGGTGGATGAAGTTGATTGGGGATTATAACATGGAGATAATATATCATAAGGGGAAAGTGAATGTAGTAGCAGATGCGTTGAGTAGGAAGTCTGTACGTGCCTTGTGTACTGCGATGTCTAGGATGAGGTTACATGCAGAAGTGGAGAGAATGAGAATTTGCATGACAAGAAAGGGGTAAAAATTGGGGATTTGACCTTGGAACTTGAGATTTATGCTGAGATCAAGGAGAAGCAAGTGGGGGACTCGAGATGTGAAAAGTGGCGCACGATCGTGTCTGAGGGCGTGGTATCTCGGGTTTCATGTCATGCTGATGTGAGTCTATGGTTTGATGGTAGATGGTGTGTGCCAGATGATGATGAGTTGAAGAGAAAGATTCTAACTGAAGCTCATTCTACCCCATATTCTGTGCATCCTGGGGAGATAAGCTTTATAAGGATCTAAACAAGACTTTGTGGTGACTTAATAAGAAGAAATAAGTTGCTGAATTTGTTACTAGATGTGGTTTGTCAGAGAGTGAAAGGGGAGCGTAAAAGACCATAAAGGGAAAGTCCAGTCTTTGGATGTACCTGAGTGAAAATTGGAGGGCATTTCTATAGACTTTATTGTGGGGTTGCCTAGAACACAGAAGGGGAACAATATGATTTGGGTTATAGTTGATCGTTTGACTAAGTCTGCTCACTTTATTCCTATGAAAGATACTTGGAGTAAGGCTGAGTTAGCTAAGTCTTATGTGAATTATGTGATGAAGCTTCACGAAATGCCTAAATATATAGTTTCAAATCGTGACTCGAGATTTAGTTTTAAGTTCTGGCTGGAGTTGCAAGCTTTGATGGGGACCCAGTTGAAGATGAGTACAATATTTCATCCAGCTACTGATGGTCAGACTGAGAGGACTATTCAGATACTGCAGGACATGAGAGCCTATATGATGGAATTTGATAGATCTTGGGAGGATAGGTTGGATTTGATAGAGTTCTCTTATAATAATAGTTAGAATGCTAGCATTAACATGTCACCTTTTGAGGGATTGTATGGGAGGAAGTGCAGGAGTTCAATATGTTGGGATGATAGATCAGGTGTAGTGATGTTGGGACATGAAATGATTCAGGAGATGGTGGATAAAGTTCATATTATTCGTGAGAAAATGAGATCTGTATAAGATAGACAGAAAAGATATGCTGATTTGAAGTGGAGTGAGATAGAGTTTGTTATGAGAGACAATATGTTGTTAAAAGTGTCTCCTATGAAGGATGTGATGAGATTTGGGAAGAGAGGTAAGCTGAGTCAGAAATTTATAAGGCCATATGAGATTTTGGACAGAGTGAGAGAGGTAGCATATCGTTTGACACTACCTTCAGCTTTGGCTAGAGTCCATAATCTGTTCCATGTTTCTCAGCTTAGGAAGTATGTGAGCGATCCTACTCATGTGTTGGAGCCTGAGCATATTGAGTTAGATGAGTAGATGTCTTATGAGGAGGTGCCTAAGAAGATCCTTGATAGAAAGATTCGAAAGGCTCGTAATGGTGAGACTGCATTGGTGAAAGTCTTATGGACAAATCACAATGTGGAAGAAGCTACTTGGGAAGCTGAGGCTACTATGAAAGAGAAGTATCCTGATTTTTTTTGCTTAGATAGGTTGGTTACGAGGACATAACCTTTTTCTTAATTGGGTGGGATTGTTAAATCTCACTACTTTTGTTGTATTTTGATAATATTTATATGATTTGTTGAGGATGTGATTGAGTTATCATGTTAGGTGGTTCGGTTTGTGGCTCGTTTGTGGTGTAGTTTGGATGAAATTCGGGACAAAGTTCTTTTTAAGGAGGGAAGACTGTAATACCCCGTAATTTTAAGGCGTGGTCAAAGGTTAGTCAGCGGTAAATGTCAAATAATATGTTTTATAATTTTATATTTCATTAATTATAATTTACGTAATTGCATTATGGGACAGAAATAATAAAATAAAATGATTTGAGTCGGACAATAGGTTTTGGGCGTATGACTAGTATGGCAAGGGGAGGCTTTGTCTAGTGTAGGCCTTGTCTAATAATACTACTACTACTACTAATAATAATAATAATAATAATAATAATAACACATAATAAAATAATATAGCAATTTCAAGGAACCTTCCTTTGTATTTCTCAACTAGTATAAATACAAAGCTAAGGCCAATCATAAACACTTTTGCCTTTACAAAAATCACATAAATCTGGAGAGGGAGAATTAAGGGAGAAATAGATATGTAATTCCGTCTCAAGTCAAAAGGTAAATTCGATAACCGTCTCAATTATTCATCTTTAATATATTTAATACGTTGCACCGTTGACCATGGTTGATTGCCTAAGACCCGACCTTGACCATCGTGAGGGACGTTTGACCATCGTCATTGACTGACCTGTGGTGGTTTGACAACCATTGACTTGTTTAAGGGTTGATGTTTCACGTCTTGTGTAATCGGTTTGAACCCGTATTGATCGGACCCCTGGTTAGGGCTCAGGTTGGACCAAGTCTAGTTTTGGGTTGTTGAGGGTGTTGAGTCGACCATCTAGGTTGGTTATTGGGTGGTTAAGATTGTGGTTAAGGGTGGTTAACATGAGTTTTGCTGACGGTTACAATCGGGTTGTTCGGGTTGCAGCATGGTTTAGGGCTTCGATTTTATTGGTCGGTTTGTGACGTTTGACCTTAGGTTTTAGGGCAGTTGTAATAATTGTGTAGTGAGGTTGTGATAGGTGGTTACAGGTGTGACCTTAGTGGTTTATTGGTGATTTTCTCGGCTGTTTTGTGGGTCATGTCAGCGAGGGGTGGTGTATGTGTGATGGTTGTTATGAATGGAGTTGAGACTCGGTTTTTAGGTTAGTGTGATGACTGGACGTGGGGGTGATGGGTGTTAGGCTAGGTGGTGGACTAGTAGATGGTTAGGTGTGGTTGTAGCCGGTGGGGATTTTACGTGAGATGAGGGGATTTTGTGGGTGTTGAAGTCAAATGGTTTCAACCGTGTGTTTGGGTGTTGGTTATAATTATTAAGTCGGGTTTTGTTTAATTATTTATTTGTATCATTTATGTAATTATTTTAGTTTATAATTGTGTGTAATTATTATTATTTGCTAGGTGACGGTTTTGTTAAGGAGTTCTTTTGATTGGATCGCTTGCTATTATTTAGATTTGCTTAAAGGTAGGATAACTAATCAACTTAATTGCATTATTTGATTATTGAATCATAGATGTGAGTAATTGTGACATATATGAGATGTTGGTATTAGTTGAGTTGTTGGAATCGATTTATTGGAATTTATGATTGTTTGGATATAAGTTGTTGGCATATCATTGCATGCATTGTTATAATGCATTGTGGATTTCCCCAGCTTTGTGTCTAGGATGGTTATTAATATTGTCCAGGCTTTTCTGCAGGACATGTCTCTGGGTGCTGTCCTCAACTTCGGGTTGAGATGCGTATACCTCGGGCCAGGGATTGGCAGGATGAACGGGAGTTTCGGTTTTATGATCTCATTTGCATCTACATTGCATTCTTACATTAATAATGCCATTTTCCCTGTTGTTTATTATCCTACTCGACCTTTGGTGACTTGTTTTCTGTCTCTATCAAAAAAAATGATCCCTGCTTTAATTAATGGCATCATGTGTCGATCCAATTAATAATTTCCGGTTAATTGGGGAGCATATTGATTAACAGGTCCTTGTGTTAGCATTCTGGGAGCTTGGGACGTGGAAGTGAGCATGGATTGGCCTAGATGTCTTAGATCACATAGTTTATATTTTAGTCAGACTTATTTATTATTTCCGCTGCGAGCAAATTGAATTATTAAACTACTTATTCGTTTATTCGGATTGAAATATGTAATAAGGTCATTATTCTTTTAAGTTAGTTAAAGTACTGTTGGTTTGTTTTAATTTGTTATTCACTGTCTCGGGAAACCGAGATGGTGACAACCCTAATTATCTAGGAATGTCTTGCTAAAGACATAAATGAGGGTGTTACAAAGTGGTATCAGAGATAAAATTTAATCTGTTACAAAGTTATTTAATGACTTATTAAAGTTCAATGTTTATTTGCCTTAAGATAAAATTTTAATCTGTTGTCGGATTGTGAATGGAGGTAAGAATTACAGCTAGGAAAAGCTTGGCCTAGGGCTATGTGAAATGATAAGAATAATGGTGATGATTGTGTGTATAATTGCTTGATTATGAATTATTCAGCTTGATCTATTTATTTAATTATATCGGAATATGAATGAGAATATGTGCAATATGATCAGTTGATATTAAAGTGTATGAATGTATATGATATGAATTAGAATTTCATGACTAGTGATATGCGGTATATGCTACCCCGAAACCATGCTTAGATAATTTGTAATTAGCTTTAAAGATACGAGATTGGTTGATAGATGAGATATTGATAGCCACGGTTTGGCCGTGAGTTGTTAGGGCCATGATGGTCATGGTGTAGGTTACGGTGGTTGGCTGGGCCCGGTCCAGCTCAGTCAACCACAAGTTTTTTTTTTGTTTGCAGGATTCTTAATTAGACCATATGACCAATTGTATACGCATAAACTTATGTTTCTTTTACATCTTAATTAGGAAGTGAAAATTGCCGCCAAGAAGATCTAATCCTCCTCGACCACCTGTTATATCTACTGCGGAGATTCAGAGTTTGATTACTGTGAATGAGAGATTGACGGAAGCTTTGGCTAGTAGGAGGGATGAGATGACTTCAAGCAAGGTTGGAGTTGCTGTGTGGTTGTAGCAGGTGGTGGTGGGGGTTTTACGTGAGATGAGGGGATTATGTGGGTGTTGAAGTCAAACGGTTTCAACCGTGTGTTTGGGTGTTGGTTATAATTATTAAGTCTGGTTTTGTTTAATTATTAATTCGTATCATTTATGTAATTAGTTTAGTTTATAATTGTGTGTAATTATTATTATCTGCTAGGTGACGGTTTTGTTGTGGAGTTCTTTTGATTGGATCGCTTGCTATTATTTGGATTTGCTTAAAGGTAGGATAACTACTCAACTTAATTGCATTATTTGATTATTGATTCATGGATTCGAGTAATTGTGACATATATGAGATGTTGGCATTGGTTGAGTTATTGGAATCGATTATTGGAATTTATGATTGTTTGGATATAAGTTGTTGGCATATCATTTGAATCTGCATTGCATTATTACATTATAATGCCATTTTCCCTATTGTTTATTTATCGTACTCGACCTTTGGTTGACTTGTTTTCTGTCTATGTCAAATAAAATAGATGCCTGCTTTAATTGATGGCATCCTATGTCGATCCAATTAATAATTTCCGGTTAATTGGGGAGAAGATTGATTAACAGGTACTTGTGTTAGCATTCAGGGAGCTTGTGACGTGGAAGTGAGCATGGATTGGCCTAGATGTCTCTTAAGCCACATAGTTTATATTTTAGTCAGACTTATTTATTATTTCCGCTGCGAGCAAATTGTATTATTAAACTACTTATTCGGTTATTCAGATTGAACTATGTAATAAGCCATTATTCTTTTAAGTTATTTAAAGTACTGTTGATTTGTTTTACTTTGTTATTCACTATATCGGGAATCCGGGATGGTAATATCACTAATTATCCGGGAATGTCTTGCTAAAGGCTCTTAGATAAATTAGGTGTTACAAATATTTGATAAAAAATCTTCATAAACTCAATAGTAGAGATTATTTAAATCAAACAATAGTTCAAATAACTATTTTATTTCATCCTAAGAATTTAAAATACAATAATCATATTCTTGAAAATCGTACTTTTTGGTGAAAAATCGGACCAGCCCAAAAAACCCGGGTTTGGTCCATCAAATTTATTTTTTCGGTGTTTTGGTTCATTCCGGTTCGGTCTTTTTGAATTAAACGAAGAGTTGGGAATGGGTTGAGTACTCAAGTTTGGTCGGATCCCTGGATTACGAGTACTCAAGCTTATTGGTGTTATCGCCAATGTGAGATAGCAGCGAAGAGCTTATGGCGGCTGATTTGTGGACATCTAATGGACTTACATGGGATACTCATAAGGTACGTGCTACGTTCTTGCCTTTTGAGCATGAACACATCTTTAACATTCACATCTGCCCATATAAACCGAGGGATGAATTATGTTGGGATGCAGAGAAAGATGGTAACAATATACTCAGTTCGGTCGGCTTATAAATTATTGACGAAGGATGAAAGGGGTGACGAGGGTCAGAATTGAAGATTGAAGCGGTGGTTATGGAGTAAGTACCCCATTGGCCTCATTCAAAGTATTATTTTGGCAAATGTGTAATGACACGCTTCCTACAAGATTAAATATTGCCTTCGCTTGAAGAATGTCGATAAAATTTGCCCCATATATATGCAGCTATAAGATAGAGAGCAAGCTTCATTTGGGGGGATATGGGATAGGTTGGGGATGGAAGTTCAAAGAAGTGACAGGTTTGAGTGGGTTAGAGAGTGGGTTGAAGTTGAATGGAGGGAGTTAGAGGTGGGCAAGAGATTGTTGTTTATGGTTGGATATTGGTCCTCGTGGGAAAGTAGAAATAAAGTTGTGTTTGAAGGAGACAGATAGAGGGGCGAAGAAGTGATAAACAGAGTGAAAGGCGTGGTAATGGAGTTGTGGGAGGCTAAAAATGATGCGGAGGGAGGGTTACGACAGAAGGTGAACATTGTAAATGAAGGGTGGAGGAAGTCGGAAGTGGGTTACCATTCAAATACATGTTGAAGTTGGAGTTATTGAGGGAGTCGAGGGAGTGAGGGTAGCCTGTCGACGAATTGGGGAAGTTGTTATTGGGTGTGACAATGCAGGAATGAAAGGATGTGGAACCAAGAGAAGCGAAGCGATGGGTATGGTGATGAGGTTGCGAGAAGCGGGACAGATGGGAAGTACAAGAGTTGTGATGAAGAGCGATTGTCTTACGGTTGTGGAAGCCTTTAAACAACGCAAAGAAGGCCAGAGCGATTTATCTCCTAATATTAGTGAAATTTTAATTCTTTGTGACAACTTTGAGTTTGTCCCTCGGTCATTTTTAGGTAGAAAGTTCAATCGGATTGCACATGGTCTCGCTAATTGTCGACCATGACAAGAGAGGGTAGGTGATGCAAAAAGGTTGCTCGTTGAGGTTGCGTGCCCTCAACTCTCTAATGGTCCTATTGTCGTTTGCCATCTCGTTATTTGGGTAAACAACTCTGATTGGTTCCACAAAAATAGGCTTAGTCCTCTTCTTCTTGGGGTCGGACGTAGAAAGGGTTTGTGAATAACCAATCCGCGACATTTTGAAAATCGGGGTCTATATCGTAGTCAAAAGGTTGGTTTTGTGACCCAACGCATGAAATATGTGCTACACACTTAAACAAGACAAGTTAAAATTTTTCAATTACTTACACAACTGTAAATGAAAGCAAAAAGATACTAATTATGCAAGAAAGAGTAGAACTGAACACACACAAAAGACACTGCTACAAGCTATGTAATTGATTTAAATGACAATTAGTTCAAAAACAATCTTCAGCTAATGTTGGCGCATAATTTAGTTAGGGTACTAAATCCTTAATTATAAGGGTAAGTGCCTGAATCATTATTTGAAGAGCAGGTAATTGGGCTAGTCAAGACAAGTCCAGATAAACGGAAGAGTAAAGCCCAAAAGAGAAGAGGCGCTGGGAATAAAGGAGTTCATTTGGGTGTTAAAAAGAAGCATCAAGAGACTTATCGGTTTTTCAACTGGCACCTCACTAAGGAACAATTACATATTCAAGAGCGGATTGCCTATAAAGAGGCATTTATCCAAGCATAAAAAAAAACACTCAACGAACAACAACTACAACCTTTTCTATGTTTAGATTGTAGTATCTTAGTTTAAGAGTAGATTAGAAGTAGAATTAGCGGTAGAAAGGTGAGCTTATCTGATCATGGAGGTAATCATCCTAACCCTTTGTTTGTAATTTAGCTTTAGGAATTATCAAGTATTCTTACGTAGACTCTGGTTGATGTTGTGTTATCGGTATTTTCTTGATATTTAAGTATCTTTGAGAAGTCTTGTGTTTAGTTCAAGAATCAAATCCTTCACTCTTTTGAGCGTTAAATTATTAGAAGTAATTTAGCGCTTGTTATTAGATTACGCATCTACAACCGTGGCTCGAACCCTTGCATTCAAGGGTAGACCACAAAGTGTAGCAGGGTAGTTACGACCTCCAGGGTACTTTAAGGTATTGTTCTTGTTTCAACACAAACAAGTTATTGGTGACAACAGTGGGAGGATTAATATAATTAATCCTTCTAACATTTCAAATTTCATTAAAAAGCGAGAGATGTACTCAACTAGATCTAAGTCTAAAATGAGAGAAACTGGCGATTCTGGTAAAGAACAAACTTTACCAATAATGATTTATCCTTACAGAAAGTATCTAGCAATGATTAATTAGAGATTACCCATGAAAGAAACAGGGAAAGCCCACGTTCTAGGTCTACTCCTAATGAAGAATTTCTTAATGCACTTGAGGAATCCGACCCTACACGAAGTGTAGAAGATGATATAGATGATGCTAATAAGCGTTATCTACGTAAACTACATAAGAAATATGTAGGATCCTTAAACAATGTGATAGTCGAGGTTAGAGAGGCTATGCGAAATGATTTTCATGAGCCTTATAGGCCTTTAACCCAAGAAAATGCTATAGTTTTCACAAATATTGTGAAATCAATTGCTGAAAACCTTGAAGATAATCAATCAAGGGAATTAGTACGGATGTTACAAGAGATGAATGTCTTTTAACAGCCACTCAGCGGGTTTTATCGAGAGAAATTACCTATGAGGTTGTAAGCCAATTAGAGCCATTGATAGATAAACATAATAGTTTGAATGAGCGGTTATACAATTTATTGGATGATGGGTTCCAAGAAATGAAAACAAGAATGAGCAAAGGAGAACATATTAGGGCTATCCTAGAGCTATTAACACTAGTTTTAGTGAGCTTAAATCACGAAATCCTTTACCTACTCACTCGAGAATAAATAAGGCACCATATGTACCGCCCGACGTCAGAAACTGGATGTTTGAATATGATCAATGCCTTTGGGTAATAATCAAAGTGCATATGGTTATTGGTGTCGTGTGCCTGTTAAGCGAGATGTTGGAATCAATTGTACTCGTTCACCAAGGCTAACGCTTGATGCCAGTGGGGTACCGCCGAATCTTGGTGGTTATCCTATTGTAGATACCTCATATCTGCACCTCCCGCCAATCACCCGATGATGATTGGACCGCGTGTTGTGTACACGGAACGA
>JAOWBH010145609.1:0-21587 GCA_028566215.1 Silene coronaria | reverse complement strand
TGACCGAGCTTTGACCGAGCCGATCTCGAGTTGCTCGCGAGCTGTCTCGTCTCATTAACAACCCTAGCCACAACTTGGTCAAGGGTAGTTTAGTCAAATATAGTTGTAGGAAAAATAAATTAAAGAAGCAAATAGAGTAGTTTTTAGTCAATTTGTCTCATTTCTTTTTACCAATTTGTTGCAAATTATAATTCCTTTTTACTAATTTACTTTTTTACCGATTTAGTTATTTAGCCAAGAAAAATACTGTATCTTAGATAGACGAATATTTAGCAATAAAATCGAGATTCTGATAACAATGGGAGTAAAAAGTGTGAAATTTTGGCAGAAATGTGGGAGATCCTAACCGTAAAAAGACACAACATCTGGCCAGCGCCTTCATGTCTTGACTTCCAAACTTGGCTACTTCCCATCTCTTTCCCTTGTTCCATTTAAATACACTCACATTTGTCACTCTTCATTCAAAGCATTCAAACTTCACAACATTTCTCATAATTTTCTCAACAATTTCATTCATCAATCAATCAATCAATCATGCAATCCCTTGTTAACCCAGATTGCATTTCATTCATCTCTACTTCTCCTATCAAAACCCCATCTTTAATCAAACAAATTCATCATCTTTCACAACCCACATCTCTTAAATTTCCATCCAAGATTGAGTCTTTTGGTAAGGGTTTTGCTTTGAAAGCTGTTTCTCAAGATTCTAAAACTGTTGATTCTAGGCCTTTCATTGTTATTGACAACTATGACAGCTTCACTTACAATCTCTGTCAGGTTAATTCACTAATCCTTTGTTTTTTTAATAAATGGATTTCTTTGACTAATTTTGTTGCTTGTTTAAAATGTTGGGTTCTTTTTTTTTGTATAAAGATTTGTGCTTGATGATGGGTGTTCTCAGGATTTATGTGAATTAGAGCAAATTGTTTGGTACTCGGTTCGTCTCAGTCATTTGTTTGCTTTTTTTTTTTTTTATTCTTTGTGAGCGGTCTTTCAATCAAAGATAAACAAATGATTGGAACGGAGCGAGTATTTGATAACTTTGACAGCTTCAAATGCATGTCTGATTTTGTAAGGAGATTTTTTTTTTTTTTTTGGGTTGAAAATTTGTTCTTACTGATGGGTAATTGGGAGTTTTGAGAATTGGTCTGATTTAAATAAAGTTGATGTGAACCTGTGATGTGAATTATTTGTTGGATTATTTTGGTGTGCACATGTGTATTTGAGCGTTTGATTAATACACAAATTTACAATTTTGTTGCTGTACTTCTTCTGCAACTTATGTGGTGCACACTCTAAACACACACGTCTAAGAGAAGGGTCATTCAAATCTGGGGAAGTGATGGAGGTTACATTTTAGTATGAAGAATCGGGCGAAACCCTCATTGGTTTTAGTAGTCTGCTAGAGAGGGAGAGCTTGCGGATGATAGGTCGCATGTTGAGAGCTCCCTCCGTTTTCTAATTGTATGGCTCTTGTGCCTTATTTCACTGAAAAAGAGAAAGTTCAATGATTTGGAATAAGGCTTTTCGTGCATGCTAAATTGCTTAGGAACGGAATTTGTAAAGATATCAATTGACACTTTTTGGGGTTTGGGTGGGAAAAGGAGATAGACAGACGAGAAAGTAATTCTGGAAGGATTTAAATAGGATCATGAGAATGTTATTGAATCATTTGTGATGGTTGTGCAGTTAATTGCTAAAGTTTGGAGCCTGGAAAGGCAATGTTTGTTCTGTCGTGATGCATATAATTTGTTATGAATGATGATGGATAGTGTGCTTTGGTGTTTGATTGAATATACTCGAGAAGCGACAAAAAAATCCGAAGCTGTCAAATGTATCTTGTAATTGAAATAATAAATGAACTTAACCTGTTATGGTGTATGTTTAACTGAAAAGAGTCTAAAAGCGACAAAGTTTACGTGATACAGTTAGTTTTTCAGAAAGTTGTAAATTCCGCTTCTGTGCCAAATGCACATGTCAACCTTGTCTAACTGCATTATATTTATTGAGAGATTGTTGTAAACGGTTGAAGGTTCTCCTAACATATAATTGTTAAAAATATCGCAGCCATAAGAATGCCAAGTGCAACTTCAATCTCGTGCTAAAAGATCCTCTTTATAAAGTGATTGTGACAAAAGACTTGGAATTTCCCAATCGATTTTGTCGGATACGTTGTTCCACTTGTTCATCAGCACACGTCGTCTATTTCGCTACTGCAAGAAAATAATTTAATGTTCTTAGCTCTTTTTAAACCAGCAATAGATTGACAACATTTGTAATGTCTTAGATACTTATTCTGCTATCCATCTCACCAACATTTGTAGAAGTTATGTATCCTGAAATTTGCATAGTTACTGTGATGTGCAAATAGTTTTTTTTCCTTCTAGCTTAGAAGGATTCCTTTTTCTCCAGTCACGTTTCACTCTTTCAGGTTGTCAAAATATTTTTCTCGTCTACAAATTATGTATTCCCAATTTCATTTTCAACGGTATTGTGTGAATTCAACCATTTATTTTGACTTGGATACATATTTTCTAATTGGAATAGCTTGCGTTTGATTATTTGACTTTCTGTGTTGAGATTTGAAGATAGTTTTTAAATTTAAGATTGTCTTCGAAACATCATCAAGTTTCTTGACACTTGCATGATATGCCTTCAATAAATAAAGTATATAACTGTCTGCTATCTTTGAATTATTTTTTTCTGTAGTTGTGGAACTGTAGAAGATCAGTATTTTAAAATCTACTCCGTATTTGACTATATCCTAATATTATGTTGGTTATGTGTTTTAGTATGTGGGGGAATTAGGTACAAACTTCGAGGTGTACAGGAATGATGAGATTACTGTGGAGGAGTTGAAAAGGTGACGAACGATAACCTTGGTTATAGACACTTGTTCTGTTTTTGACGACTTACCGTCTATTTGGGTGTCACTTATGATCCGTATCATTTAATTGAGCGTTATTGTGTTCTGACTTTGCAATTTAATTGGTCGCAACAGGAAAAACCCGAAGGGGATCCTAATTTCTCCCGGTCCAGGTAATGAATTTTGCATATCTGCTTTCAGTAACTTCCATTTGCTAGACTTTATGGCGTACACATGCATAGCACCACAAAAATGATATTACGATGATGGCAACATCAACCACAACAACAACAACAAAGCCCTGAATCTCGAAATAATATAGGGTCAACTAACATGAATTATGATCTAAAAATGTCAAAAATAGGTAAAAGTGTAAAACAATGACATAGTAAAAAGAAGAGAAGCATGACTAAAAAAAGTACTCAATATATTAGTAATTCAAGAAAGTAATAAAAATGTTACGTTTTTTAACCCGGATATTTCCATTAAAGATTTAAAATTTCGATTTATTTTTCACTTAAAATTAATTAGCGAACGAATGTATTGATTACAGTTGTGGTGACGAGTCCTGAATATGTACTGTATTTTTTTAATCAACCTTTTAACATTTTTCTGTTGTTCTGGACTTCTGGTTGCATATTTAAATTACATAAAATGCAATGAATGTAGTAGTTGGAGTGGATGGGGTAGAAAAAATAAAAGTGTAGCTCAACGTCTTTTAGATGACATCTCTGTTTCAGAGTATCAGTAGTTCACACTTCTTATTCCGAATTTCTGAAATCTATCATCTGAGTCATAGATTGTTTGTATTGTACATCCAATGATTGTTCATTGTACTACTGTTTTCATATAGTTATTCATAGCAACTAGTCAGAATTCATATACTGTTCTTTAAATTAATAGGTGCACCGCAAGACTCGGGAATCTCATTAGCTACTGTGTTGGAGCTGGGCCCGACTATCCCCATATTTGGTGTTTGCATGGGACTGCAGTGCATCGGAGAGGCTTTTGGAGGCAAGTGCTAAAGTCCCTTCAGTTAATTTATCGGTTTCTGTGTTAAGTGACTGTGTTTTAATACGTAATCTTCATCCATCTTGTTATGTCTCCACTTGTTGGCGGCATTCACTGAATCCCTTCTCTTGCATAGTTGTTTACATGTGGATTGTTTGTGTTCTGAGGTGATAATGTTCTGACTTGTGACAAACTTTAGCCTAAAACAGAAGATTTAGTGCTGCATATGAGCAGAACAAAAGCGAAGAAGGTGCTTTGAAGTCCTGAGTGACATGGACGATTGGAATAAAGTTTGTTAAGTGACTGTGTTTTAATACGTTATCTTCATCCATCTTGTTTTCTTTCTGTTTATTATATACCGTATCTGCGTGTCATGGAATCACGCTTGCTTTTCAGTTGTAACTACGACCTCTTTCTTTTTTTGCTAAAACATTGATGGCATTTTTACAGGAAATGTGGTGCGTGCTCCCAATGGGGTTATGCATGGAAAAAGCTCTCCGGTATACTATGATGAGAAAGGGAGCAATGGCTTATTTTCAGGCTTACCTAAGTAAGTGTTTTGCATACGCAATGATGACGACTACTAGAATTTTATTCATTCCGCTTATATTTTCCACTTTATTTGCAGTGAGATTGTGAAATGTAACATCTCACATTCTAGAAATTCTTCTCTTTTAAGGTTCTGTCGTTCTGAGTACATACTGTACAAAATAACGCTGTATGTACTGACAAGTGTTAAAATGCTGTGTGGCTGTGTGCTTGTAAATTTTCTTTTGTTGTAAATATCCTGGAGTTTAATGATTAATCACCTATGGTTTCAGCCCCTTTACCGCTGCAAGATATCATAGCCTTGTTGTTTCAAGGGATGGCTTTCCTGATGTACTCGAGATCACGGCATGGACCGATGATGGGCTGGTCATGGCTGCTCGTCACAAAGAATACAAACATTTACAGGTATAATATTCATATGAATTCTATGCTCTTTGGTTCTTTGCCAACCAGAGCCTTAAAAAAGGTGGTAGATTCATTGGTAAAAGTAATGACGAGGTGGTAGTGTGGTACTTACAGTTATGACCTGTATATCAGCAATCAGCATCGAAAAACTGTTATTTAGGTTTACAAATTATAAGATACGGAGTATCATTTACTCCCACCAAATTGTTGCAGTATGAGTATAGCATAAATAATCATTTCCTGGAAGAGTTGCCACTTTATTTTCTTCCCTTTTCTGTTTAGTCACTATCCATAGTTTTAAATTGGGTTGTTGGTCTTTCTTTGCCAGCCAAAGCCTAAAAAAATAGAGCTATAGAAATTCTCTCTCGACTGGTGCATACCTGATAAAGCTTATTTTCTTGTGAAATGTGTGCATTGTTTACGGTATCATTAGATCATTACTTCCGAACATTTCTTCCTACCCAGATGTCAACTAGATTCGTTGGTGAAGTAATGAAGAGGTTGTAGCGTGGTACTTACAGTAATGGCCTGGATATCAGTAATCAGCATCGGAAACTGTTATTCTAGCTTTACAAAATACTATAAGATACGGAGTAACATTTACACCCACCAAATTGTTGCAGTTTTTGAGTATAGCATAAATAATCATTAACACTTAATTATCTTCCCTTTTCTGTTTAGTCACTATCCATTGTTTTAAATTGGGTTGTTGGTCTTTCTTGTTAGTTTTATTGTCTCACGAGTCACCGAGGGTTTGGTTTATGATGTACAAATATCCGTCATTTTTCTTCTGCTGTAGCCAACTTGATGCTCTTCAATAATTATCTCATCTATCTATTTTAACTACCCTTTATTTTATAACCCATCATGATAAAACAATGATGTATGTTAGCTGACCTCAAATCATTTTGGCTCTACGACTTTGACGTTGTTGTCATGAACAAGATCTTTGCGTACGATTCTAAGAGAAATCTGATGTTGAATTGATGTGCAGGGGGTGCAGTTCCACCCAGAAAGTGTACTCACTCCAGAAGGGATGGGAATCATCAAGAATTTCATCAAGACGATCGAGTCCAATTGAGGCCAGCAAAGAATTACAGCTCTACTGTCAAATAGTATGTGTAGTAGTTCTTGTTGGGCAATGTCATATAATATGAGGAAATAGATTTTCTGTTGGCTACAAGATTCTAATGTGTCTTGTAGAATCAATGGAATCTAATTATGTAGAATTGGTCATAAAGTAATAAAATGGTTACTTGCCTGCATCGATTGTCTCTGTTTCTGTTTTAACGAGGGATTATGCAACTGATCTCAACTGGTGAGAGTTAGATCAGTGGTGATTTGTGAATTTGCTACTCATTTTCACTTCCGGTGACAGGACATCGAACATTGTGAGAGTGGTTACATAGAAGAACCACGAGAATAATGTGGTGGTGCTCGTAGCAACAAATTTGCAATGCAATAACTGTATCACAGACAGTTTGTTTTTCGGACAGTTAACCAATTTGTAAAAGTTTTGAATGTTATTGTGATTATGATAGTCAGAGATTGTGTTCGGCACATATATGGTGAAATGAGTGAAATCAGAGTGGCACAATCACGACTAAAAGCGATATTTAATTCCATAGCGTTGCCGTTCGTGAGACTTGAAGTTCAACATTGACGTCCTACAAATGAGTATGTTCGCTTTCATATTGACCGATCTTGTTATTTAATCTAGGCAACTTTTATTGATTTTTGAATAGGAGTTGGAAGTGTCCAATTATTTCTTTATCTTCAATTTAACTTATCTAAATTATGTCAGAGTTGCATGTGTAAATTTGCCCTCCATCATCAAGATCATTAATCAAAGTCAACATAGGCCACAACATAAGATCAAGTATCAGTTAGAACTTACTCTGTAGAATTTATCCGATTTCACAGAAGACAATTTGGTCATCATATTTACCACAGTTTTACAATAGCCCCATCAACATAAATATTAATTAACCACATAGTAAAAATATTATTTCAACAAATTTCCCACAAATTACAATTATTTTAGTAGGGGGGTGGAATCTAATTTCATAATGTTTTTAAGAAAATCTAGCACATTGTGTAATAACACTACAACCTCTCCTATAATGGTTGGCAGGGGAAACTCCACAGGTGTAATAAGAAGAGCCTGCAATTGAACAAGGCACAACATCTCTCTTTAATGTCTCATAACTAATAAATCTCCTTTCTACCCTTAAATTCCTCCTAATTACCTCAGAAATCCCTTCCATTGTTGAGCAAGTTTTTGGCTTTTCATCACAATTTGGATCAACATCACTTGTTTTCTGTGAATTTGAAGACCCATTTGAGAAATTGAGGTGGATTTGGAAGATCATGAGTAGTAAAAGTAGAGCAAGTGTGATTGATTTTGTGGGCATTGCTAAAATTGAGGGTGTTTTTAGAGGGAGGTTGAGGGGTGTGTGATAAATGAGAATGTAAATAGGGATTTTTGAAGGGATTGAATGTGTATTATTATTTTACCAAGTTAGGTAGTGTGTCATAAATATTGACAGTGATCAATGATCATGGTATTCAACAACTCTCATGTGCATCAACTTGTTATCCACTGCTTACATGTCACAAGTCACTAATATTTGCATGAACTTGTTACTCACTAGTCACTAGCTCACCTTATTAACGGACCATAAAATTCAATTAGGTCCATCACATATTAAGTATGATCAAATGTGACATAGATCAAGATTAATATATCTGGTTTTGGATGAACAAGCTTTATTATTAGAGAGTCGTATCACCGTCTCCAAATTTTTACTAATCAGATTAAATCTAATAGACACAACCGTCTATCGACAAACCTTTTGCAAGATCCTAATGATAAGTAGACTAAACAAAACTGATCCAATCAGAATGAGTATACCTCACCCGCTTAAACCTAGACATTTATTATCGCGTACTATATCATTATGTCTAAATAACTTGATAATAACACACTTAAACCTGAGTTGACATATGAAACCTAATCCAACCATGATGCTTACAAACCTGAACAATTTGAACGGCTGAACTTAAACTGACCCGATGTACATTGACCCGAAAAGTACGAGGGCATTGGGCAAAACAATGCAAAGTTAAGTATAAGAAGCAGAACATACTCACAGTCACTCTCCACTTCTTCCGTGCTTTTGCTTTTGACAACTACTCGAAGCTCAACAAAAATGGCGGCAAATTCAGAGGTTAGCTTCCAACTTTCTCTCCTTCCAGTTCCATTCTTTTTTCTCTCTCTTTCTCTCACCTTTATCCGATTTATATTTCCTCCATTAGAGCACAAATGCCAATACGTTTCGACTGTTCCAATCAAATGAAACTGAAAACAAGCCCAATTTTGGAGGATTAGGGTTTCTCGATTTCCCAGAAACACCCCTTCCTCCACCTCCTCCTTGCCTTGAAGTTCTTTCCTCTGAGGTTCGTCAGGCTAATTTTCATCCTTCTACTACTTTTACTTCTCCTTGATTTTAACTAATGTTTTGAATGATGAACTAGGTTTCGACGTCGGTCAAGTATACTGTTGAACAGGTTGATTTGGGATTTACTACTTTGTTCAAGGTAAATTCTCTCTTTGTTCACTCTCGTCTGATAATTTAAGCATTGAGGTGGGAAATGCTAGTAAATTTTGTTCATTTGGTTTAACATTTTATTCATTTTGTATTGAATGTTTCAATATAATGTTCGTTAACCTTCCTGTTTGTTCGCTTTCATGATTATTTGGGAATTGAGGTAGAAACACTTGAAAATTTATTACTGTAACATGTTTTGTGTCGAATGTTTCAATATAATGTTTGTTAATCTTAACCCTTGTTAGTTGTTTTCGTAGACTATAGGCCGCATTTGACCTTACCGGTGATAATTGCATCAGTTTTTTGCAATTTATTGTATTTGTGAAAGTTATCGTGAAGTTTGTAAGGTTTGACCTTGGAACTGTGAAAGCTGTGAGTCAAATGTTAAAATTGCCCTGATTGAGCAAATTGAGTTTTTGTAACGAACGAATGATGACGTTGTCAAATGTGAGCATCAAGGAAGAAAATTTATCTGATTGAAATATAGCCCTAGATTCAGTACTCTAATCAGTTTAAGTCAAGTTTCGTGAACTAGTACAACATTGTTGTTAGTATGCTTCAATATTGGACAGAGATTAATATGAAAAAAATTTATCAATTCGTTTTGCACCCCTTTCTACCAGTAAGATTTCTTGATGCTTATCACTCAATCAAAAAATTGATGCAACTCTTTTTATGTTACTACAGCCCCGCTTTTATGTTCTGAATTTGTCCATTCAGTAATAATCATGTCTTGCTGAATACACACGTCTTGTTTGTGTATAAGCTTGATGACCTCTAGCCCTTTCTCAGAACAAAAACCATTCAGTAATAATCATGTCATTTGGTAGCCGCCTGTTAAGTCTTGTATTCCTGCATTCTCAATAAAGGATTAAGTTGAGGATGTTACCCGTTTGAGTTGCTTGTGAAGAAGACGAGCATACTGTTCTTTGTTTGCAGGGTCGGGTGAGTACGCAGGAAGTTTTTGCATTGTCTAACTCTGACTTAGTACCTGGTAAATATGAAGGTACGGAACATTTCTCTTTGAATGCTGTAATCAAAGTATTGCTTGCGATTTATATCAAGGTTCTGGTGTCTGTTTGAAAAGTTTGTCCAATTTGGATTGTGGATCATAGGAGGCCTGAAATTATGGGAGGGTTCGCTTGACTTGGTGAAAGCCCTCCAATCAGAGATTCAGAAAGGGGACTTCTCACTTGAAGGGAAAAGAGTATTAGAGGTGGGCATCTATTTCTCAGGTGATTACTTGCTTTTTAATTGTTTTCTTATTTACCTTAAAGTGATAAGATGATAACTTAAAGAGGATCTCTTAAACCTGCACAAGTTTGAACATCTGATAATGTCTAGCGATCGTCATTTTGGTGTTTATTAGTTTACAATTCTACAAATCTTAAGACACTACAACAGTTCTTTGTTGCATGTCTTTAAAACTTTTGCATATATTTAATTTTTAGGTGCTACTTGTTGCCAACTAATTATCACCGGCGAGCATTTTCAAATAAAATCATAGAAGGCGGAATTCTCAGGAGACTGTTGATCATGCTAAAAATCTGAGTTATTAAGAAGGTTTTTGGATTCTCAATTTTACTGATGTATAGTCCATAGGAACACTCAACAGCTGAAATAACTTGATGACCCGGATGTTAATAACCGAGCATTTAAAATGGTTTATCTATAATGAACACTGGCCTGTATTTGTGAGTTAATTTTCTGTACTTGTGAGTAAGTTTCTGTTTTTTGTGGCTTATTTTCTGGCAGCATATACCATTGCCTTTATATCAGGCAAAGGGAGAGAGGGGTTATGTTGCAGGAAAGAAATGCATCTTGCATGACTTCATGATTGGGCGACGGTTGACTTAAAACCGCATTTTCATCTTTCATGTCTCTTAAAGTTTAGTAATCACTTTAGAGCAAGCTGACTTTATACTCACTCTGCTCACTGATAATACTGCATTCGTGGTTTGTAGCTTGGATGCGGCCATGGGCTTCCGGGGATCTTTTCATGCCTGAAGGTGATTAAGTGATACTCTCTTTGTCCTGCCGAATACTTTACCTTTGCTTTTGGATCGACTTTTTAGGTAACTCATGTAAGGGAGTTGGGAGACAAAACATACAAAGAAAATAAATGAAAAATAATATTGGTGGAGATGGGTTAAAATGGAATATGTGTACTTTTCAAGGGACATGGACTTCAGGGAGTAGTTGATTTTGCATCCTATGGTATTTCCTTTCTTCTGCCCAAGCCATCTTGCTGAAAATCTCCCCTTGTATGTTACATCAGGGATCAGCTGCTGTGCATTTTCAGGATTTTAATGGAGAAGTTTTAAAATGCCTCACTATTCCTAACGTGAACGCAAATCAACCATCTGGAACCAGTTTCAAGGATAGCTGTGAAATTCGTTTCTTTGCTGGTGATTGGAATGAAGTAGATCGTATTCTTCCTTATGCTCATATTGACACTGAGAATTCTACATCATCTGATAACATCTTAATGACCGGATATGATGTCATTTTGATGGCGGAGACTGTTTATTCCATCTCCACTCTACCAATCTTGTATGGCCTTATCAAAAAAGTATGTCATTTGAATTGCAGTTTGTTCACTTCCTCTTGCATCGGTATGTCTTTCAAGGGTTTAACATAGAAGCTTTTTTTGTCGCAGTGTGTTAGCCATCCCCATGGTGTTGTCTATTTGGCTGCGAAGAAGCATTATTTTGGAGTAGGTGGAGGATCGAGGCGATTCTTGTCGATTGTTGAAAAAGATGGTATGTTTTGGACTTTTAGGTTTGTAAAGTGTCATGGCAATTACTTTAAGGAAAATTCCCACCTTGGTACCTCGAGGTTTTGCGTTAATTCCACATCATGACGTTTTACAAAATTCGTTTTGATGACCCAATTTCTGAACATTTTCCATTTTAATGACTTCAGGTTAATGTAAATTGCAAACATTTCTTGGTGACAAGAGTAACTTTTGCAAATTCACACGTTGGAGTCTGCACTTTACTATTCCTAAATACGTCACTGAATTAGATGGATTTTTGACAATGTTATACCACAAGTCGCTATTTGCGGACAAATGAGCAAACCTTAGGTCACCAAAGTGGGAATATGTAAGAAGCTTAGACCATCAATGCAGAAGTAACACAAACCTCAAGCTCCAAACTGAAAAATATTTCCTCATATACTTGGATCAATGTTATGGCTTCCTTTTCTCTCCCTATCCAATGCTTTGGGTTCATACCCTTAGGGTAATTTGGTTCACACCAAGTTTAAGGTTTATAGTCATTCTTGAACTGAACCAAACACATGGTAACAGAAATCGAGTTCCAACCCTATAGTCTTCGACTAACTTAATTTGATTCATGATTCCAAACTCATGTCACTATGCGAATCAAACACCCTCTTAAAGAGTTCATATTATTTGGAAATACAGCGTAGAAAATTCTCATCTGGCGACTTAAGTCTTTCTGGCCTTCTGGGTGTTTCTAAGACTTGTAAGTTTTGCACACTGTTACTGTTGTAGGCTTGATGGAAGCAAGCTTGATCGCTGAAGTAGCTGATGGCTCATCTAATGTGAGAGAGATATGGAAACTGTCATGTAAGCAAGGTTGAGCTCCAAAGAATGCAATGCCTTGCATTCGGAATTCTGATACTCTCCAAGTTCTGGGTCCTTCATGGGAAAGTGGTAAAAATATGACAGGAAAGTTGATAAACTATTTGCTCCCCATTTTTCTCTAAATCGTCAATTTTCCTTATCTGCAAGGTATTATGGTTTGCTTTAAAATCGTGAAGTAGTGAATGCGTATGCTGAGTTAGACTTCACAAGTCGCAACTAGCTGAGAATTCTAATTGATATGTATTCAGACTGTCAGGTTTTTAAAATTCCTTATCTGAGCTGACTTTATCGTTCCCTTATTTTGTTTACTGAAATCACTGATCCAAAGACTGAATGAACATTCCGTCCCTTTTCTGTTGAAGAGAATTCGGTTTACCACTCTCTTATTTTTGGAAAAGTACAACCTTGCCATATATTTTCCCGGAAAAAATGCCCTTTAAATTCTTTTGAATATGATGCAAAATACAGAGTAATATATTTTGCGTGTTTCGTTGAATGCATTTCTGAACGTGATGTGAATCCTCCGAACATGGCCTCTACGTAGAATTAATATAGGTTCAACGTAGGGATAAAGTTGCGCACATGAAATGTCCTTTACAATTTAAGCCACCTAGCTATCAGAAAAAAAAAAGGGAAAAAAAAAAAATACAAATTTACGTGCAGCTGAGGATGATGGATACAATAAATGAGTCATTGGCAATCACACGGTTAAACAATGCACAACTTATGCGTGACTTGTTTATTCAATCTAATTCGCTTGTTGGTGCTGGTGCAAGTTTGTTTTTAGTTTTTATTTAAATTCTAAATTAGTCTTTTAACATTCATATTTTGAAGTGTTGCACGTACACATGTATTTGAATCTTGATAGGAAGCTAATCAATGTAATACGTCTCCACATACAATGCCTTAATTGTTGTTGATTGGTGGCGTTACATGGTCAATGAATTGCATTGGCAGACGAATGTCAACCCTTTTTCTTTCGGGAATTTTAAGGAACAATCATGTAGTCCTAATACAGTAACTGCTTGGTGCGACTTTCTAATGACTGGCGTAGTGGGTGGTACGAGTAAATAAGGGGAGGACGCTGGAGTAGGGAGGGTTTGCCGGTGGGTGGAGTACGTCAGAGGGAGGTATGTAAAGAGGGGAGGAGGAGTAAAGTACTTGGTTTTGGATGAGGGGATGAGAAAATAAATGACTAGGGTAATATTGTAAAATACCAGGCTTGCCACAGTAACTTATGTTTCATAGTAATCCCTTTAGCGTTTTATGTTACGACTCTACTACTCAAACCAAACGCCAGCTAATAAAAACTGCCAAACAAACTTATATCGGGAGTATTAAAGTACCTTGATGCCCTTATTAACTAATCATAGTTGTTAGTGGATGTGTTAACAAAATGAGGTTAATTAAGTAAAGTAACCAAACAAACAAATTGGATTTAGATTTTCTAAATATGAAATACAAATTTCAAATCATGAAATTCTAATGAAATCATGGTTAATACTGGCAAGAAAAAATGACTTGTATAAGAGTAAAAACTTGCCAAGTTTCAGCACTCATTCAACATTACCATTCATAACGAAAACAAAGTCAAGTAAGGTGACACAGAGTAATTTATTCAGGACGAGATGCTATTACTCTAATCAGGACCCAACCGGGGGGAGTTTTTAACAATCTTAAACCCAGATATCCGAAGTGCAGTCACCGCCAGGGTATCGCATTTCATGGGCTAGCGACGGACCATTTGGTTCCAACCCAAAATCAACAAAAAAGTCGGGATTTATTGCAAGACCGCCTTTCTCAGTGTTGACATTGATTTGCAGCATATGTGATCCTTCCTCCTTTAGTTCGGGGTAGAATTGATTGTCCCAAGCGCTGAAAAGGGAGTTGGTCACGTAGAGTCGCTTCCCATCTAGGCTCAACTGCATCATCTGAGGTCCACCTCTGAGTCTCTTACCCTATACACAAAATTTCATGTCATTTGGTTAATTAAAGTTTACTGCATTAGATTAGACCTGTTGAAACCGATCTAACCCATAACCTAAATGTGAAACCGATCTAACCCATAACCCAAATGTGAAACCGATCTAACATGAAGATATTCTGTTGGCCCCAAGGCTCGAACTGACCCTTCTCCATATGAACTGAAGAAACTCGCCGGGAAGTGCCCCAGATGACCCGAATGATCCGGTTGCAAGTTCAACAAAGGATACAAACTGAAGAATTTGGTTGGCCACAAGGGTCAAACTAACCTACACATAAGACCTAATGAAAATCATCGGAAAATGCCACAAATAACGCGACTGATCAGAGTGAACTAGTTTCCAGTTCAACATATGACAGCATAAGGACCTGCTCCGATGATTTTTTGTTGGCCTAAGGCTCAAAGTGATCTTTACCATATGACCTAATAAAACACCATGGAACATGCCAGAGATGACGGTATTTCGATAAATAGATAATTACTCATTTAGAGACAGTCTCACACATCCTTTGAATAATAAACCCGAGCTATACTAGTACCTAATAGCCACTAAATCAAAGATTAACAGCATGATATAAAGGACATGTAAGTACCTGGACATCTGGGACATCGACCTGATAGGTTGAACCATCATCGGAAACCACAGACACAGGACTTCCTTTTCGAATCATTCCTCCGACCCAGGCTTGACCAGTCAATACGGGCCTTTTGGGATCCTCGATGTTATATTGTCGGATATCTCCATGAAGCCAGTTCGAGAAGTAAATAAAACGGTCATCTAAGGAAATTAAGAAGTCGGTGATCAGCCCCGGCATCTCAGGTAGAACCCAATTCTGCACCTTCAGTGGCTTCACCGACGCAACAACCTGCAATCACAAGCAACTGACTTACCAAGACGCACTTGTACTATCATTTGTTTCAAAATATGATTTTCTAAAGCATATTTATCTAAAGAGGTCCATATGTACCAAATGTCCTAAACCTTAGTGTTTTAGTTACCATGGATATGCATTGATATGCATGGAATTAGATAGAAATATCAATTACAAACTCATGCTCTATCAGCTGCTAAATCACATGTTACCGCTATATAATACCATGTGTATAGTATATACCTCATGGCTCCAAGTTTCATCCGGGTTCTTGAAAAATCGAACCATATTGCTAGAAAGTGCACACCCGACATACCCAGTAGTTTTAGAAGGGTCATGAAGGAATCTTATCTGCAGGCATATGATAGAGGTAAATGAAGAGCATAAGACACATCAATCAGCAGACAATAGCAGTGAAATTCAAATTCCAGAGTCATCCTCACCTCCAAGGGAATGAGTCCAGTATTACCCAGGTCTAATGTTTGTTTCAATTCACCACCAGGCCAGCTATAAACATATAAATGCCTTCCATATAGACCATCTGCTACATCCTGTGGGTTGAATCCCTTGGAGAAAGCTAAAGGATCTCCCCACGATGAACTAATCATAGTCTTGTGTCTGGGCTGGTACCAAAAATCGTACCCAAAAGATGGACTATTCCCTGGCTTTTCCCACCTATCACGAGTAACCACAAGAATATAGAAGCAAAACATAGAATAAGTCATGTTGAACTTCACCATGTATAAATTTACAAAAACATGTCATTCAGGCTGGGTTTTTAACTGACAGGTTTGAGTCATTTCGGGTATGGTTTATTTCGTGCTCCAGTCTTTTTCGGGGCTGGTTATTAGATTCAGGTATGACTTAACACAGTCACTGCTGACAAAACCCCGTTTGAACATTAGAGAGCTTAGGGAAAGAGAAGCCACACACCTTCCTTTGACATTGAATTCAGAGTCAAGTAGAAGAAACCCATTTCCTTCTGCTTTCCTGTCACTGCCTCCAAGGCATGAGATTAGGAGATCACCAGAGGCAAGGCAGTGAGTAGTGTGAGGATATGTTAGTCCAGTCTTTTTCACAATTTCTTCAGCCTCAACAACTTTGTGCAATGAGGGTGCTCTTGCATTTGTTTTTGTATCTACAATGTAAACTCTCCCAGATCTGCAAGGATAAAATGAGAGCTCACATTTGTCCGTACATTAATAAATAAATATACTAATGTCGCCAAAAACAATACTGTGTACTACTATCATATTAGCTAGATAACCCAAAACCAGAGGCGTATAGCTCACAGTGCCAATTTATGGTGCAAAATGTTGTTCACTTGTGAAAGTGGAAAACAAAGCACTTCTGACCCTGTGGACTTCTAATAATAAGACCAGTTTCAAGATATAATTACAATAAAAAATTACTACGACATAGCTCCAGTGACTCGAATCTTTGTTTTCGATGGGCAAGGGGGTAGATGTATGTAGATGGACTTCAGATAATGAAAATTGGGTCAAGAACATTATGGCTGACATCAAAAAATAAGCGAAAATGCAGCAAACTAACTGTGAGTAATTGATCATGAAGACGTAAGGGCAGAGTGGGCAAGGTGAAGTTTAGGTAATTTAGGCGATAGATAGCAAGAGAAAATTATAAAATTATACTTGGGAGTTATCCACACAATAAAGAGAACGAACTACATCGGTCGACAAAATCAATAAACTGAATGTTATTCAACACCAACCAACACAACAGTGTCAACGGCCAAAAATTGCAAACATCAGCAGACCAGTATGAAACACAACCGGCTCATCATCTACCCTAAGGAATTAGAATGAAATATATAAGGTAGTAGATATTCTAAAGAGTATGGCAGTTCTAAATGCATAAAATAGAGCAATCCTTACCCCAAGGCTGGAAGAACGAGAAAACGCCTATCAGCAGAAGGTTCACCATGGCAAGAGCTGCAGGAATTCCAACCTGAATGATGCAATTCATCCCCCAAATATGGCATAGGGAGTCTGTGAATAACTTTTGAAAACGTTGGCGAACTCGGATCAACATCAAGTGTTGCTAAAAAGTCAGGGTTCCCCCTCCCAGTTCCTGCACATTTTACAAGGTCATAATGTCAATTGTCAGGCATTATAACTTCACACGACCAAAGCACAGTATAATATTAAACAAACATAGATGCAGTGATGTCTAAAAGCCACAGACCAAATTGTATCGAACAAATGCATGAAAAAGGCAAAAAAAAAAAAAAAAAAAATACAAAAGTGTCGATGAAACTGCAACCGGGCAGGGATGTCAATGAGTGAAATAGTCACTTTAAGCCATAACCAGTGATAAAAAGGTTACTAAATACACATAAAGTGATAGGGAAAAAGCAAACTCTTAATAACTTAGTGAGAGACTGTCTCTCGCAACGAGTTTTTTTGGTTCACGAACATTTTTAAGATCTCGAAACATTCGATATTATGAAATATCTGGTATCCAAAAATGAAAAATAATAAGCGTATCAAAATAAACACAAGTGTCACATTTGGACTCATTTGCTATCTCATGGTGAGAGGTCTTACCATGAGATAGTCATATTGAACGATGGAAAATTTACAAACAAGATCTTTTAACGTTTTGTGGTCTTATCTAAATAAAACACAATTTTCTCACATGACGTAAAAAAATATCGACATTAAACTTATATAATCACGTGAATTTTACGACTAACAAAACTAGTTAGCACATAAAAGGAGGTTATTTACAAAAAAAAAAGAGTAAAAATGGAGTAATTTGTTTAGGTACCAGTGTAGAGACAAGTGACATAAAGGATAGTTTCTCTAGGACCAGACATGGCTTCCAAAGGAGTAGCATAGCCTGGACCATTCCCTTTCCCTTTCCCTTTGCAGCAACTATTTCCATGTTTTTCACTCACAGCAACACCTACATTTGCCATCAAATCTTTCTTGCAAATTATTTAATCAAGCTAGTTTCACTTCTTTGCATAAAAAAGAGAGAAAGATATATGAATATGATGTGATTGAAGTGTTTCAGCCTTTCAGGGTATTTATAAGAAGGGAGGGGTATGCATGTGTATGTGGGAAAAGTTCAAGATTTAACCAAATAAAATAGAATCTAATGCATTACATGAATACATATTAAATTGCTTCGTTTGGCAGGTTTAAATTTATTTATTCGAGTTGTAAGGCCTGACTTTTTTTATTTGAAAAGTATAACAATTCCCTTTCTATCTTGGAGCATGTGACTCATTTTCATCATCTTCCACCAAGTGTTACATACACCCTCTATTCCATACTTCTCACTTTCCATTTATGGAAATCCTATTTTGTGCAGTTCTACTTTAAAATAAACACCTAAGAGTGTAGCGATTATTACATTAGTATTCCTTATGAATTGTGTCATTTCTAAATGGGAAGAACAATTTAAAAGGGAGGGAGTATATGATATATCTGTATTTTTATTAGAAATAAGGGGGAATACAATTAAATTTACACACAATTACACAAACTCTAAATACATGGTTTGCAACTCTAACTATAAAATCAGGAGAAAATGCCACCATTTGTATTCCTTTGTCTCTGTCAATAGAATTGTAATTGCCCTATTTAGAAGATAAACTAGAATATAGGAATTACTTATATAAATAAAAATCAATATACATTAACCATAATGTACTTGTAGATATTGATAATAAGGTCCGACTACTTCCAAAACCTTTTTCTAAATTGTCGATAAGATTTTACATCGATTGTATTTTTTATGTTAGAGAGGAGGGAGAGGGATACATATATTTTTTATTTTCCCAAATCCTATTTTTGACAAAAAATCAAACAACATTATCTTAGTGTCTCAATGGATCCAACAAATTATGGGATAGGGGGTTCGGATGAACAATCAAATTAAGACCAGTTATTCAATAGAGATGCTGACTTAGAGAGAAAAGTTGCTCTGCTATATACTTCCTCCGTTCTTTTTTCTCCTTCCCATTTCTCCAATATATATGAGGAGTATTATATTGAAGTGGGAAGAAAACAGAAGAACAAAGGATGTATATCAAGAGTATGTAACGGAAAGTTATGTCAAAAAATTATGCTAAATTTTGTTTTGGTGATGATGTTCAGAATTACTATAGTTTTTGTCGCAATTTTCATCTTGGGTCATTCGGGAATAGTCTCTTTATGTTGCTAATACAAGGGTAAGACTGTACATCCAATCCCGCAATTTGCGGGAGCCATTGATGCACTAGGGTAATGTTGTTGTTGTAAATGTTGATGTTCAGAATTAGTATTACATTGGAAAGGAGTACATTTGGACAGTTGAAGTATTATAACAGCAACTATTTAATTACGTTTATGCTGTGATCATGTAAGCCGCAACTTCCAGGGATCCGAGGTTTACGCATTAGGCTGTGATCGTGTTATCATGTTACCATGTGAGCATCATTCTTGTTATTATTTATTATGATCATTATCACGGAACAAGTAAATGAAGGAACATACCAATCAGAGGACAGAAAGAAATGTTACAGCCTGGAAGCTCGTTAACTAATGTGCATCACCTGAAAATTAAAGAAAAGAAAAGAGCATATCCCCAATTAAACTATACTACTACATTAGAGATTTAGAGGACTTTGACATTAATAAAATACAACGGCTATTTTGAGATCATGTTTAAAATCGAAATGTAATATAAAGAACTATGTGCGCTAAAAATTATGAATTTATTTATTACTTCTTCCAAGTTCGACCTAACCAAACGAAGCAATGGTCAAAACTCAAAATTAACCATTTACTCCCCTAATCTTTTTGTATACTTTTGTGGTAAATACTAAGTAAATTTCAAAATTTGGATGTACTTTTTGATGATATTCTATCAAGTGTTAACAATATATCCTCAAGTACACCACAATACTACTCACCAATCTGATAAAACATTTTATTTTTGTCAAATTATTAAAGGGTAGAATGCCTAAAATCTGCCATAAAGCAGGATCAGGAGAGACAACCCGCAAATCCACCTTAAGAATAGAGATGCAGACAGCGAAGAGAAAGGGCCAAAAACGAAAAAATAAATATAAAAATAAAAATTACGAGACAAAGCAAAATTAAATGAGTCAATCGACTCCAAAACTCTCTCTCTCTATTTCACCTCTGATCTCACATTAACATTCATCACATATTCACATCACCTTGAATGCAGTAAATGTTTTACCTCACAATTGTGTGACAATCAAAGCTGAAGTGATCACATAGATGAGCTTCTTTGAAAGCATGCAACAGGAGGACCCAAAAAAATTTGTTTCCTGTGTCCAGTTGAAAACTTACTGGTGATTATTTTGTAAAAGTTATAGATTCTAGCTTCTTTTTTTTAACACCAAAACATCAGTAAAAAAAGTACAAGTATATTTATTTTATGTTGTTCTGAGATCCATGTATTACTGCATGGATCTGCTACTGACGACATGTATCCCCATGAAAACTTAATATGATGAGCCATGTTAATATCTATATCAATCCATGACTAGATTCTTTAAGAACTTTAGAGGACCTTGATTCCCTCAGTTGGATAACCAGAACTGACCCTAACCTATACTAAGATTCCTGAATCTGACTCGCCAACCCGTTACACAGTCACCATAAGATCACATTGGACAACCAATCTCTGGATATCAGATCAGATGAGCAACTCCATTAAAGAAATATTACTAAAAATGGACTCAAAAGTATAAAATAACCAAAATGACCCGGTTTACATTGACCCAACCCATACCTGACCAAATGAATCGTATGTCAGGTCTAATTAGCAATTTAGTGGCACACTTTGTTCCCACCAGAATCACGCTTATCCTTGAGGTTACTTTTTAACAGAATGACAACCAAAATTGCTACGACATAGTACGTCAACCAAATATGCTACGACAGTCAGCAGAATGACAACCAAATTGACGACATTGGCTCATAACCAGAAGGTCTAATAATTCTTAGAGCAAAAGAAATGTTCAGTATGTAGATCTTTATTTATAATTAGATCTCCATTTCATCATCAAAACCACAATAAATGTGTGTAGTTCAGTCAGATCTCGACAATTACTCAGAAGCCAGGACATTCTGTAGATTGAGGCACTAAGGCAACTGTCTAGTATGACTGTTTCCATCTTCAATTTCCACAGACACTGATATATGCTTTAAGTTGTATAGTTTCCTCCTAAATAATTTTGCATGTTCTTATTTCAACTTCCAAACCATACACCAGAACAAAAGAGTATTACCAGTTTCTGAAGCATCATCACACATGCATCGCATCACAGAAACAATGCAGTACAATAAGCCACGCAGTTGTGGAGTAAAGAAATATCATCTGATATACCCGACCAGATAAAAGAGCAAGCCAAATGATATAAAGATGCAAATGCTTACCCTTTTCCCGGTTGTCGTTCGGATATTCTTACACTGAATTCAGGCAGTCTGAATGAGAAAGATTCTACCAAAAATCACTACAAGAGCAATTGCCATCTTTAAAATGATAAAATCTGCTGATATCGCGAATAATAATCTCCCGTTTTACAATGCTGCTAATGAATTTCAGAACTGTATGACAATCCTCACAAATGCGTAAATTTTTCACTACCTTGCATTGTTGTCCCAGGAACCGATTTGAGCAACCCATATGC
>JAOWBH010145598.1:0-12769 GCA_028566215.1 Silene coronaria | reverse complement strand
GTTGTTGTTTAAAGGTTTTTTGCCTCCTAGGATTACCTCTTAAACCAGAGTCGTAACTCTTAAGCTATCCTGCTGAAAACACTGTTTACTAATGTATTTACCAAGTTTCTCCTTTCTTTTGCAGGCTGATGTTTTAGAATATTATGATCAGACAGTAAATTCACCTAGTGGATCATTTAATATACCAGCCGTACTAAGAGTATGTAACGAAGGAGACGTGAATGTAAACCGTACCTACTTGCTAACTACTGAAACAGCTTTTCTTTTGTTACCCAGGTTCGTCATTTGCTTCAAGTTATGAAGAGAAAAAGAGTCAGGAATACCCTGAGTCGGAAAAATATTTTCTTTCGAGATGATTACACCTGCCAGTAAGTTACTGAAAAGCTTTTGTTCGTGTTCTTTGCACAGTTTGATTTGCCGTAAACACTGATGGCAACCATTGGTGGATCTATATCGGGTTCTGGCACTCCATTAAATAAAATCTTTTTGTGTATTTCGCACATTTTAAAATTTACTCGTATCATTTTTGGGATATCCAGTACAATCAGCCTTGAAAGTTATCTGTCTATTTGACTGGCTACAAATTGATTCATTATTTGCGGTATACTAGGTATTGCTCAGCAACAACTAACTTGACTATAGATCATGTCCTTCCGATGTCACGAGGTGGAAAGTGGGAGTGGGAAAATCTGGTAAGTGCATATTAAGGGTAAAACTTGAGTTTATTTTGACTGTACAACACTGCTATGAATTTTCGAGCACAGTACAGTGATGCTTGCATGGAATGATTGTTGATAAATTGGAACGGAGGGAGTATCGTCTATTGTGTTTGTGTCACCTACTTGTTTTGTGCTAGGTAACAGCTTGCGCAAAATGCAACTGCAAGAAGGGTCAGAAAACTCTCGAGGAAGTAAATATGAATTTGCTTAAAGTTCCCAAGGTAAGTAGCTAGATCACAAAGTTCAGCCAAACACAGAAACTATATTTCTCTATTTTTATGCCATTTCGAAATGTCGGAAATTTACACAGGCACCAAAGGAATATGATATTCTGGCAATACCCTTAACAAGTGCAGCAGTAAGGATGCTTAAAATCAGAAAAGGGACACCTCAAGAATGGAATCAATATCTACCTTAGTGAAAGACTAAAACCAAAGCAGCTTGTAGGCTGCTTGTATATAACTGTCTTGTACTTCTAACTCATGGTCACTCAAGTCTTCTGGAATAATTGTATTTGAAGTAGGTCTCCTGAAAAACGATATCTCAATAAATTTATTGAGAAATTAATGACAAATTGATGGAAATATGGTACTAAAAGTACAAATGAGTATGTATACTATAAAATGTGATACTAATAAAAATAGTTAAAATATATGATCAAATAGGTACAATAGTAATGAAAACATATACCAAATGAAATACTTCTTCTGTCATTTGTTTACCTATTTCATTTATGAGTATCTCATTCATTTGTCTACGCTTTTTATATTAGGAATATTTTTAAAGGGCCACATAATCCATTTTTCACTTGTCACTCAATAACACAACCTACAAAGGGTAAACAAACGATTGGGACAGACCGACGTAGGATTGTAGGAAGTGGATATTTGAGCACCAATATAATAATAGGGGTACCTAAAGAGGTACAGTAATATGATCTCTTAATAACTCAATGAAATATTGTTTCTCTAGAAAAAGAAATTGTGTTTTGCGAAAACGTAGCACCCTAGAAAGTAAACACAAACCGTGCATTACTACATGGAAGTGTGCATAAAATACTAGAAAATTCACGAGTAATTGACAGTTGTAATTTGTAAACTTATACTGTACGAAGTACTAGTTAACAAACAATCTTAGAAATCCATATTCATCTTGATTATCGAGTTAACTTGGAATCTGCTGCCCATTGTCTACATTTTGCGCATGTAATTAAATTGAATGCAGGAATGAAATTTTAAGTGTCTTTGTCTTCCAAGGATTTGGGATCAAATTGTAAACACTAAAATATATAGCAAGTACTAGGTAGTACTGTAATACTATAGGTTAATCTTAACTTCATCATATTCTCTAAGTGCAACATCATCATTAACATTTGTTTCCCTTTAATTTAACATAGATACTCGGGAAAAAAAGGGACATTTGTGGTTATACTTAATCGGATAAGTGGACAATACATAAACTAATGTCTGGGATCATGGGCGGATCTAGAGGAGTCGATCCCTAGATCTCAAGGTAGTAAAGTTACTTCCCAACCATTGAGCCACTTAACTTCATTATTCTCTTAAGTTAGTATATAATATATCCTTTAATAGAACATATCAACTATAAGTAACTTGAATGTACATTTATTTCATTCAAAATAGGATACGGAACATCATTTACTAGATAAAAAAAATTAGTCGGACCAATTATTTCCCCATTTTTACTTTATAAAAACATTAGTTTTAAGGGAAAAACACCCAAAATAGAGAAAAAAAAACTTAAGACGGAAACTAATATACTGATTTTTTTGCCCCCCTTAGACTAAATTCCTGCGTCCGCCACAGACCATGAATCAAAAAGTAAGAACATTTGGAGTATCATGTCAGATGCATACATATTAGGCATTTATCATGCTTCACATACAAACATAAAAATAGAGATAACATGTATTGTGTGCATATTGTATAAAACGCGTGAAATGTTAAGTGAATTGAAATACAGATGGATTGTCATTTTTGTTTTGTTTTACAAATTACACCTCTCAAAACTACGACTATTTAAAGGGAAAAAATGTACCATCCAAGTTTCAATTACTTTAGCTAATAAAATCATATGTTAAATCAACAATGATCGTTAATCAAATTATATATGTTACAATTAAAATCGTCCTACCATCCACTTTACACAATGAAGGCTACAGCGTACTTACACATTATACAATTTAGTCAATTATTTTAAAATTCGTGCAACGCACGGGCAACATCCTAGTATTCGATATATGACACACTCTTCATAGAGTGTCTCATATGTAGATTTTAAGCGAGGGTCGTGGTCGAATACGCTCAAACTTCTTTGCGACTCGCGTAGGGTCGTGTGTGAACTGCCATCTAAACTAGGTTGGGTTTCACCAGGGTTTTATTTACATTGACTTTCAAGTCCCTGTTATATGGAAGTATAGTAACTTATTCTTTTAACAGATTGTTCATTGCAATGAAGCATTAATGTGATATAATTCCCCAAGGTTTAAGCAATGCTTTTGAAGCATAGAAGATTTTACAAACAAGAAATGAGGCCAAGATTTTAGCCTTAGTGAGTGAATTTTGACATAGCCAAAGCTTACAAAATATTAAAGTAGGAGAGTGTATGTTCTCGGAATTTCTATACAAGACTAGGTACTAACTTACTACAACAATGAGTTATTGTTGCCCATCTTCAGCTAGCCCTTGAACAAATTGACCTATCTAATTATCTGTATCGCCACTTGACTTGGCTCCTCTAAGGCTCTAACCCTTTGTTTGGATTGATGGATTTGGAGGCTAAGGGAGCGGACCAATGTCCTTTGTTTGGTTAGCCAAATTGAGCTGCATGGCAAAGCAGGGAGGGTGAATGGATCCTCCATTTCTCCATAAGAGGCAAATTTAAATCCTTTCCCCGTAAGAAAATTTGCAAGGAAAATGACATTGCTTCACTCCTCCTTCGCTCCATCCTTTCCCCTTCCTTGCTTCCTATTCAAAGGTTTTAATTCTCTCATAGAAATGAGCACCTGTACTTTGGAAGTTTGGATGATGTAACAAAGTAGCTATAAGTTACATTCAACCTAGTTTTTAAGCATGCCACAGATGCTTTTAATCACAAAGCCCGGATTGAGGCTCTAGCCAAACCTACTCGTAGTCTTTAGGTACACCATAAAGGTATTGCTAACGAGGTGGATCTTCAATATTTTTTATTCTAATGTAGTTCGTAACTTCGGATATTATCCCTTTCCCTTATTAAACATGAAATTTTATTTCTTGACATGTTTTTTTTTTGATGGAATGTGAAATTCTCATTAATAATTAATCATTTGAGTACAAACACCAACATATTTCTACATCACACTAATCATGATCAATACAGTAGGATAAATGTGAACATATATGCTAGAGTCAACAACTGAAGGTTGACTAGTTAGTTTGTTATAGTTAGTTAGACTAGCTATAAATAGTTAATCAGTGTAACCGAATTACTCACTTTTACATAACCAATTTATCTCACTATAATTTCCACTCTCTCTCTATAACAGAATCCTTGTTAATTCAAGCTTTCTTGCTACACCATTAATGGAGGAACTATAAGTTTCACAATAAAGCTAGATGAGATTCACTTGCTTCGCCCAACTCAACTCTCTACTACTCACTCTGTCCAGTTGAAGAGTTGCAATCCTACCTTTGAGACATTCTTGCACTTTCCTAAGAATGCAACCCGGGTGTTGAACAACATCATTTATTCTGCACTTGTTCCTAGTCTCCCAAATATAATAGATGAGACTCGAAATGGCAGCCATATCAATCTTCTTCTTAAATAGGGATCTACATCTCCAAGCTAAACTCCAGCATATCAAGTCTCCAGTTCCTGTAACTCCTAGCCAATGTTGCACCATCTGCAAACACATATTACTGAAACTGCGCTCAAAGTACAGATGGGACGTTGTCTCCTGTTGTAGCCCACAGAGATAACAAATGCCATCATTAAGAACTCCAAATTTAGTGAGTCTATCTTTTGTTAGTAGCCTGTTAAGCATAAAGAGCTAGTTGATGAAGTTTATCTTTGGCAGACAAATCCTATTCCAAACAATAGGTAGCCACTCAACCTTCACATGCTCTCCTACCAGCCAAGAATAAGCAGTATGCGTGGAATAATTTCTGTTGAGCCAATCATTTTTTAAGAAGCCATCTTTCAGCTTGTCCATGACTTTACATATTTCTTGACACGTTAAACCTCTTTAAAACACAAAAAAGCTATTGTTACACAATTTTTTTTTTTTTAAATACAAGTTTGTTGTCATAAATTGAGTGTTCGAATACATGAGACAAGCATCTTCACCTTGTGCCTCGGGCCCTTATTTCCTTGGTGATCTCGCGCCGTTTAAACATAAGATATGGATTTACTGGCTAGGAATAGTATTTATGTCATGTAAGGATATGCCCCTGACTGTTCTTTGAAGTGAGCTGTGGAGAAGGATTACAACTAACAGGGGGAGGGGTATTGGGAAGTACGTGATCTTATCTGAAAAATGTGAATGACACTCCGTCTTATGTTTTGCATTAGCTTTGGTGGTGAGCAGTTTTCTGGGAATCTAATTCTATGCTCACAAAGTCACAACCGCTTTGCTCATAGGCTGTCTGTCTTTTCATTTCTCCTAAATTGGAAAGCGTCATGTAGACTGATTTCATGGTGTTTGGAAGAAGAGGAATACATGATAGCAGGCACCAATATTGGCTACATCTAGTTTCAAACCTTTTGTAAATTTTATGTAATGGCATTTTATATTCAGTTTGTTCTTGTTATATTTATTGACCTAAACTTTACCTCCCGGAGATACAGTTAAATAAAGCAACTACATTTGCATTTTCAAGTTCACGATTCAAGAGAACATGTAAGTTAACAACTTCCCATTTGGGCTGAATTCGCCCCTTCAGTATTTTCATACATGTTCGGATAATCTTTTTTTTTTGTTACTTTATCTATTATTGATAATGTCAAGTGATGATTTGTATAGTTCAATCCAGTCAATTTGGGATTAAGATTCTGTTGTTTTAGTATTCTAAGTGTACACCATATATTTGCAGCGTTCACAAGTATATCATCTTCCTGTTCCTCTACCAGCAAATGCAGCATCACACAGGATTTGCACTCAAGCCATCTTATCCAAGTACCTTGTAGAAACACACTTGTTCAGGTTTCGTTTCTCTCGAACAATGTTTACTGTTCTCAAACTTTATCTGGTTACTGGGTCGGACCTGATTCCGAGGATGGTTGGGGTTTTGTACAGGCCCTTGTTAATGAAATTATTTGATGTTTTTGTGATTTTTAAGTTACTGTTCAACTTGCTACACTGTTTCTGATCAATTAACCCCATTTTTGCTTAATTCTTTCTTAAGCAGAATCCTGATTGCTCTACAAAACTGTCATTGCTATGTTTAAGGAATTATCACAAGAACATGTATGTAGGACTGTAGGAGCTCTTTAAGTGTTCTCATCGTGCTCTTGCACAATAGCTTGCTCTTCTAGGTTCTCGATGTATTCTCCATGGAGCAAAATTAGATAATAGCTCTCCACTTGTTCTTGAGAGAGCAAAACCCCTATTAAAAGTGGATCATAGCATGTTGAAATCGGATGAACTCAACCGATTCACTAAATTATGTTCTAATCGTGAGATAACCTTTATTTACTGTTAAACGCGAGTAAAACTATGTACACTTGACACGCCACTAACCAACCACCCCATGAAATATTGGGGCATCATCGGTTGTTATTGTATCGCTATTTACATTTTAGACGTATCAACAATCAATTTGTATATCCATCGATCAATAAAAGTCAAATAGAGGTAGTATTTTGCACTTCTTTGTACTTGAGACTTTTTCAAGCATGCTTTGTGCCTTTGTCACAATAAGCAAGAAGAAAGGTTTCAAAGTTCATTAAAAGGAGTGGTTTTACACCTTTTTCTTTTTAGAACAAAGCAAAACCAAAGAGATATGGCTCATCAAGTACACAATAAATTGTGAATGAATCATAACCAATATGAAAAAGTTAGTTATTAACCAAATGGGTATGATGGGTATGGTGTAGTGGTTGCTCAGTTTATCCGTTAACCATGAGGTCATGGGATCAATCCCTGTCCATGGGAATGGAGAAAATTCTTTATTCAACCGTTTACCTCTTCGTAAGAGCACCCGCGACAAGGGGATCTTACATTTATCGATGGTGGATACCCCCGGTTTACACCACAAAAAAAAAAGTAACCATTTTTTGCTAAATAGTATAAGAATTTTTTTTCAAAATAAGGTTATTTAGCAAACTTATTCTCATTTTAGGGTCGGTCTCAAACTATATCCTGCCAATGGGTCCACGTCATCACTTTTCGCTTTTTTTTCCCAGTTTTAAACAAAGTCGCCATACTGTGCAGCGATTTTATAATTTCCACACAAACTCGCTACTTATAAGAGCGATTTTACCCTGTTACATCTCAAACCCAGCACCAGGACCTACTGTAAAGTTTGTCAAAAACAATCAGACTAAAATCGCCAATGGATATAGCGATTTTGTTATTTTAGTAAAGTTGCTAAAATACTTGGTAGACAAAAAAAAGTGAAAGTCGCTGATGTAGTTTGCGATTTTGTTTGCAATTATATAAAAAAAAGAAACCATCTTCTCTATCCTCTACTTAGTCGACACTATCAACCAAAAAAATACCCAAATTTCCCAACCCTAAAAATCGAAAAAATCAAGAATGAAACAAGTCTTTCATATTTGCTAGCCAAATTCACCGAAAATAACAACAATTAAGTCATCTTCAACCTATCTAAGCTAAAGGTACTGATTATTTTAGTTTTTGCAATATTTATTGTTGAATTAGTGTTAGAAATTGTTTAACTAGTAGCTTAGTTTTATTGGTTGTTGTGTATTTTTAATAATTAGTGTTAAAAATTGGTTAATTAGTAGTTTAAATTGGTTAATTATTTTTAATAATTTGTGTGGTCATAGCAATGGAGGTAAATAATTACCCCTTAATTTGTTGGTGGAATGGTGATGTTGTTGAAGAAGGTGAGTGTGTATCTTACAAAGGGGGATGTGAAACTTTTATTATTGTCAATAGTAACATAAGATTTAGTGAGCTTAAGAGTGAAATTCATGATGCATTAGAAGTTGATCCCACAAAATTTGAGCTAAATGTTAGGATGAAATTTCCAAGTGTGAGAGGTTATAAATTGTGTTATTTGAATAATGATAGAAGTTTAAAAGGTTTATGGGCTAGTGTGTGTCAATCGAAAGCGGCTTCTATGGATTTGTACATAGATTTGGTACCTATTGCACCCTCTAATTAAATTACTAAACCTTCATTGCATTCTCCACCTTTCTCATTTACAAATATGATTAGTCAAGTCGAGAACACCAATTGGTCAGGTGTGACATTGGGTGCTAATAATGTTGATGAAGGGGGTATATATTATAATATTGAAGGGGATGAGATTGAGGGGGATATCGAAGAAGATGCTATGTTGTTGTTAAGTGAAGATGATGCGAATTTACTAAGCTTCATGCAATTGATGAAGATTATGTAAATAGTTGGTACAAAACAAAAGATGTCCCTTATGTGAATGGTGGTGAGTTTAAGGTGGGGCAAGAGTTTCGAAACAAGAAAGTGTTGCGTGAAGTTGTAATATCATACAATGTCAAAAGAAACCAAATTTCTAAAACCATCGAGTCAAGATCCCACACTATAACTTACAAATGTGGAAGGAAACAAAACCCTTGTAGTTGGTACCTAAGAGCTACCCAAAAAAATGTTGCCTCTGATGTCTTCAAAATTGTGTCTTATAAAGGACCTCATGAAACAACTTGTGTGGTTAAGAAACCATCTCGCGATCACCCCAATTTGAAAAGAGAGTTTATTAGTAATGCCATTAAGCCTCTTGTAGAAGCCGATTGGGGAGCGAAAGTACTATTACTTAGAGCGGCCATTACCAAAGAATTTAATTTCACGATCTCTTATGCTAAGACTTGGGCTGCGAAACAGAAAGCAATAAGCGACCTTTATGGTGATTGGGATGAATCTTATGCTTAGCTTCCTCGATACCTTGACGCTTTGAAAGAGTCAAATCCGGGGACTGTTGTTCATTTTGTTAACAAGGCAACTGACATTCCCAATTGTGAGCAATTTGATCGTGTGTTTTGGGCTTTTGGACCTTCAATTAGAGGATTCCCCCATTGTAGGCCTATCATCACAATAGATGGAACTCATCTCTATGGCAAGTATCGTGGTGTTTTATTGATAGCAATGGGAGTTGATGCTAATGAACAACTTTATCCATTGTCTTTTGCAATTGTTGAGAAAGAGAATTATGATACTTAGAGTTGGTTTTTAGCTTGCATTAGAGGCTTAGTCACACAACGTCAAGGTATTTGTGTCATTTCTGATAGATATACTGGGATCCTAAAAGCCATGGCCGAGATTGGTAGTGGATGGGAGGAACCTTTTGCTTTTCATAGATATTGTATTCGTCATTACGCATCGAACATAAACAAGATGTTCAAAGATACGGTCTTGAAGGAAGCTTTTACAAACACTGCTTTTGAACATCAACTTCGAAAGTTTGAGAAAGGAATGGAAGGTATAGGGGCAATAAACATGAATGCTAAGGCTACCTTGGAGACTATTCCTTTAAGTAAATGGTGTCTTGCCCACGATGGTGGGAAGCGATACGATCTAAAGACTACAAACATGTGTGAATGTTTTAATGGAGTCTTAAAAGGGGTAAGATTTCTCCCTATCCAAGCACTAGTCAAAGCCACTTTCACAAGAGTAAACAAGTACTTTGTTGAGAGGAGAGAGATTGCTAGGACAAGGTTGTCTAATGGTTTCAAATGGGCCGATAAAGTCACCGCAAAGATAGAGGATAATGATGACATTGGCGCGCATCACCATGTGACATGTTACAATATGCAAACGGGTCTATACGAAGTAGTAACTAAACCTGGACATCGTCAAGGAAGCAAATCAGGACATAGTCATACAGTGCTTCTATCACAAAGAACGTGCACATGTAATAAGTGGCAAAACCTCCATTACCCTTGTTCCCATGTCATGGCGGTATGCCGAGAACATTCAATCGACTCAGACCAATATGTTGATCCTTTGTATTCATGTGGAGAGTATCTTGGTTCGTATCACGCTTCTTTTCACCCCGTTCCTGACGAGGGTTATTGGAAGCCTTGGTGTGGTAGCGTTCTCATCCCAAACCCTATACTAAAGCGTGGTAAAGGACGACCAAAATCTAAGAGAATTCGTAATAAGATGGATGAGGTGGAAAAACAAACTGTAACTTGTAGTTGGTGCGGTACATCGGGTCATAACAAACGTTCATGTCCGACAAAAAATGCTTCATCTTCGGTACCATCGGGGTAAATTAATTTATTTTGTAGTTTATTCAATGTTATATGCTTACCCACTTATATTGTCTCATTTCATTTGTTTTTATCTGTGTAGATCAAGAGATGGAACCGAGTCCTTTCAATCGTAGTGTTCTTACACTACAAGATCAACACAGAAGTTCTTGTATAGGGTAAGGAGAGGTAAACTAAGAGCGTAAATTCTATTATTCATTTACTTTCTCGTATATTCAAATGTTTGGCAATTTATTAACTCTTTTCATTGTTTAACTGATTTTTGTAGGAATGGGCTTCTTTTGTGTGTAGAAATCATCTAAGGTCGAAAGACAGTCTTGGGAACGAATCTCCATTGGTCGACCTAAGATTCTCCGTTCACGCGTTACAGAAGAGATTGGTGTTCAATATCCTTTAGGGTCTCAAATGGTAGTTGGTGTTGACCCCTTAGGATGCAAATGGCTTAGAGTTGACAGGAGGTTTACATACCATCTTCAAAGTTTGGTTACGTATCGACACGCTTTTGATACCATGACTGACACTATGTTTAAATGGCAACCCTATACCCCAAATATTCTTGCTCTTCTTCCAGCTATATGTACCGAGAATATCGAAGAGTGGATTGTGAAAGCACCATTAATTTGCTTTGATATTGTTGAGTGGCATTATCCGGCAAGGGTGGTTCGACAATTTGGTTATCATCCAGAAGTACCACCTCTAGTTGACACGGATGTAGACTTGCATAAGATTAATCGTCGAAATAAAGAGAAAAACTACGCATATATGCATCGTCACCGCATTGAATGGTGGGCGAACCGCAAGCGTCATTTGTTGCCAATCGGTGAGCCATACAATGGGTTTATAGCTTATAATGACCCTTACATGGAGTGGTATCGTGATCACACCCATCGCATCATTAGCCCACTTAGTTCGGCAACAGAGAGGACCTTTGAAGCTAACCATGATTACTTCCCCCACCGCGGCAGATTATGCATTACTCGTAAGTAAATTAACCCTTTCTTTTGTTGTCTTTATTGTACAATATGATTATTTTCAATTCATTAGATAATTAATTTGTGTGTTCATATTTATGACAGACTCAAGGACATGTGTTCAACTACAACCGCTCTTCCACCATGATTGGCCAACTTCACGATGATGTCCCAATGGCTCATGTCAAGATGTTACAAGCTATGCAAGCAATGTCTCTTCAATCTCTCCAAAACACAAGACAAGGTCATCTTATTCAAGAGACTCAAATGGAAGAACAATTATTTACACAAGAGGAATAAGAAGAAGAGGAACATGAAGAGGAACATGAAGCTCCCCGTTATAATTTCCGTCGTTTGGGAGAAAGAGTAAGCCAAGAAGAACCCGAAGGATCTACTTCGAAAAGAAAGGCAAAAAGAGATCGTTCCCGTAGAGGGTAGTGTGTTTTATGGAATATAATGGAACCTTGTACTTTATGGATTTGAGTTTCAAAAACTTGTTTATATAAATATTACTACTATCTTTTATGTATTTCAATGGCAAACTTTGTGCTTCATGGTGTTGCATTGTATTGCTCTTTTGAATTGTCTTATCAGGTGTTGGAGAAACTATATTGATGTTTGAGTTGATGCAATTTGCAGGTGTGTTATACGGAGTAGCTACTATTTTTTATTGATCCTCAAATATACAAGACATAAATCGTTGTAGCATATGGCGATTTAATATTAAAACGGCCAAATCGCTATACGGAATGACGATTTTGCTCACATTTTTTCTTAATTAGCTTACAGGAGCTTCTAACTATAATTATTTAATATACAACAGCAAAATCGCTGTTCTATCTAGCGATTTAATATTAAAAGGGCCAAATCGCTATACGGAATGACGATTTTGCTCACTTTTTTTCTTAATTGGCTTACAGGAGCTTCTGACTATAATTCTTTAATAAACAACAGCAAAATCGTTGTTCTATCTAGCGATTAACTACTAAAGTAACAAAATCGCTATACACATTGGCGATTTTAGTCTGATTATTTTTGACAAACTTTACAGTAGGTCCTGCTGCTGGATTTGAGATGTAACAGGATAAAATCGCTCTTATAAGTAGCGAGTTTGTGTGGAAATTATAAAATTGCTGCACAGTATGGCGACTTTGTTTAAAACTGGGAAGAAAAGCAAAAGTGATGACGTGGACCCATTGGCGAGATATAGTTTGAGACCTATCCTAAAATGAGAATAAGTTTGGTAAATAACCCTATTTTGAAAAAAAAAATCTCCAGAAGTATCATAACAATTAATGTAGTGAAAATCTACAACAAAAATGTCAATACATACATATATGGTTTTGCAAAGATAATAGCTCAAAGGTATTAGATGAATTATTCAATAATTATCGGATTGATTCTCATTAAGACAATTAATTAAGGAATGATAGCTACACTCTTTTTCCCGTTGACTAGGCTTTTTGTCCCATTGGGTTTTTCCTAGCAAAGGTTTTTAACGAGGTAGTGCTATAAGCGCATTAATACGCTATAGTCATGATCATCATGATTCTTGAGATGATAATTATTTTATACATATAATGTTATGTCATCTATTGAGGAGAAGTGAAATTATTCCGCGTCACTATTGCGGAAGTATTTATTTGAGAT